>CAUYSK010028819.1:0-42487 GCA_963575035.1 Avahi laniger | reverse complement strand
CGAGACCCCGTCTCTACCAAAAATAGAAAGAAATTAATTGGACAGCTAAAAATATATAGAAAAAATTAGCCGGGCATGATGGCATATGCCTGTAGTCCCAGCTACTCGGGAGGCTGACGCAGGAGGATCCCTTGAGCCCAGAAGTCTGAGGTTGCTGTGAGCTAGGGTGACGACACGGCACTCACTTTAGCCAGGGCAACAAAGTGAGACTCTGTCTCAACAAAAAAAAAAAGAAAAGAAATTAAATTCAAAATTTAACATCCCCTCCACCTCCAAAAATCTTGGGCACCTAAGAATAGGCAAAGAATTCTTAGACTTGACACCAAAAGCATTATCCATTAAAGGAAAAACTGGTAAGTTGACGACCCTCACTAAAATTTAAAACTTTTGCTCTACAAAAGATTCTGTAAAGACAGTTGAAAAGACAAGCTACAGATTGGGAGAAAATATGTGAAAATCACCTATTTGACCTTGTAACTAGATATATAAAGAACTTTCCAAACTCAACAGTAGAAAAGCAAACAACTAGAAAATGGGCAAAAAAGAATGAAGAGACATTTCACAGAAGAAGATATACATATGACAAATAAACACATGAAAAGATGTTCAACATCATTAGCAATTAGGGGAATACAAATTATAACACAATACAATATCATACACCTACGGAAAATATAGTGATAACACCAAATGCTGGTGAAGATGCAGAAAAACTGGACCAGTGATAAATCACTGGTGGTAATGTAAAATGGTACAGCCACTTTAGAAAATAATTTGGCAGTTTCTCAAAAACTAACCTCAAACTATCATACAACGCAGCAATTTATGCCAAAGAAATGAAAACTTATGTTTACATACAACATACACGAATAGCAGTTTTATCTGTAATAGTCCCTAACTTTAAACAACCTAAATGTCCTTCAACAGCTGAATGGTTAAAGCGAATGTAAAATATCCACAACATTAAATACTACGCAGCAATAAACAGGAACAAATTATTAATACGCACTTTTACTTGGATCTTAAAAGCAATTATGTTGACTAATAAAAGCCAATTTCAAAAGGTTATATGCTATAGGATTCCATTTATACAACATTCAGAAACGACCAAATGATAATGGGTGTGGCTTGTAAGAGAGTATCACGAGGGATTCTTGTGAATGGAACAATGCTGCATCCTGACTGCTGGCGGTGTTTACATGAATTTACACATGTGCTAAAACTGTATGGAACTAAACACAGACACAACTGAGTACCCATTAAATTGGAAAAGTCTGGACAACGTTGGTGGCTTTATCGATGTCACAATTGTGATACTGCACTACAGTTACACAAGATGTTACCATTGGGGAAAATTGAGTAAAGGATGTAAACAATCTCCATGTTTTTTCTTATGGCTGCATTTGAATCTACAGTTATCTGAAATTTAAAAGTTTAATTTAAAAAGACAATACCTGTACAATGAAATGGAAAGGTAGATATTTAAAGGATTGGTAACTTCTTTCAAAACGAATCAGTACTGAAGGATTGAGAGCTTAGTACAGGGATCAAATAAAATAATAAATAAATGTTAGCGTGTCCTATCACTATTATTTGAAATAAAAAAATGAAAGGGATAACACTTTCCCTTTGAACAGGTAGCATATAAACATGTTTTGAGAAAAGTTTTTAATTGCTCTTTTTTTAACAAAACAAACCATAAGACATTTAAATGTTTGTGTGTATAGTTAAGTATCAGAAGATAAATTAGATTTTAAAAATCTTTAAAAACTTTAAAACCACATGACTCAATCTATAATTTCTCTGGTACTTATTATGTACCAAAATTTTAAAGACAGCTATTATCTACCTCCTACACACTAAATGTATGCTGTCTGCAATGTTGAGTGAACTTACTTTTGAGAATTCCTTATCTGTCAATGTTTATTTTCACTCAATAAAATGACAGAAGAGCTTTTTCAAAGTCCTATTTCTAAAAGCCTGGAAGTGTACTAATTGAGACTAATGAGCTCATGTAACTAAAAGCATGATATTTAGAGGTGAGAAAAGAAGAGTACTAAGTTCAACTTTAAAGTACCTATTTACAGACCAAATTCATTTAAATTTGTTTATAAACACTGCAGCTTTAAAATCCTCTCAAATTTCTAAATATTTTAGGAGGCAATCTCCATTCTAGGTAAGCTGAGGAAAGGTCGGCTTCTAGAGAGTGTGTTTCCTACCATACCCACTGTATTAGAATTTACGGGGTAGTTCCACAGGAATTTAAATTTTTAACAAGATTCCTGGGTGCTTTTATGCGTAATTAAGATCAGCTGCTATGTTGTAAGATATCACTTAATGCAGAAGCAGGATGCTTTGTAATAATTTTTACTCTTGTCAAATAGCGGATCTCTCCATTTTTCCAGAATGATCTAGCTTCAAGATCACTAAAATATATTGAGAAGGCAGAGTGCAAATTGCATCAATATCACAGACCATGAGGGTGGTAGGGATTTCCTGGTAAAACCCCTCCTTACCAAAGGCCCACGTAAGGCAAAGCTCTTCAGAGAAGACCAGGAGGAATTTGCAGATAAGACTACAGCTAAACCTTGATGGAAGACTTCCTGGCCGGCAATAAGGCCAATTGTGCCACCCTATAGAAAGTGTGCCAGTGGTGGCAAGCCATCAGAGTCACTGGCTCCAGTTACTTGTTATATCTAATTAGCTTGCATACCAATGGAAACAACATTGAGGAAACTGAACAATCTCTCATCAAAGTTTAATATTTAAATTCCTTGTATCAACTTTTTTAGAGCCATTTGGCAGAGAATCTGCCCTTTTACCTACCTACATACCAATTTTCTACCTACTATTCTGTCTTGTTAGTTTGGCAAACTTTAAGTACCGTATTTACTTTTAACTGTTTTTCACAAATTCAAGGCAAACTACAAAGAGAAATTTATCTGCGATTTTATCACCCAAAGCACCTGGTAAAATGCATCCAAAGTTCACTCAATGGACATTTCTTCGTGTCCATTCTGAGAGAGGAGCCTTGCACGTTAGAAGCTCCATAAACATTTATCTCTTTAGTTTGACTTTTCAATATAACCCTGAAAATCTGACGTTTTAGCTATAACTAGAGTTTCCTCTTATCAAATATAAAAATTTATGTCTGTGAATTCTCACTTTCATTTTGATATCACTAAACTAAAATGTTCATCAAAAATTATTTTGTTGTATTTTCAGAGAAACCAAAATCCACTTTAGCAAATAAGATCCAAGGGGAAGGGGCAAAGGTTTAAGCATAAATGTTGTATTCAGTTTAAATAGTGCATGTGCAAAAGATTCCTGAGATCAAAAGCATTTTAGCTAAATGACAGAAGTCTACACACACTCCGAGTTAGGATGGTGTTATGTCCCATTAAATCCACTGTAAGCTGAAATTATCCTAAGTTGAAAATGCATTTAATACACCTAACATACCAAATATCATAGTTTAGTCTAGCCTGCCTTAACCGTGCTCATAACATTTACATTAGCCTACAATTAGGCAAAATCATCTAACACAAAGGCTGTTTATAATAAACTGTTGGATATATCAGGCAATTTATTGAATACTGCACTGTAGTACAGTTTCTACTAAATGCTTATCGCTTCCACACCATCATAAAGTCAAAAAATTTTAAGTCTTAACCATCGTAAGTCAGGGCCATCTATATTTTATAGACTCAGCCACTACTTTTTAGAGATTATCTAATTTTTTATTTTGCAAATTAAGAAACTGCCTGTCGAGATTACTGGCATGCCTCATATTTCTTTTCCTTTTTATTATACCAAATTATTCAGAATTGTTGCACTGACTTTCATATTGGATCACAAAAAAGAAAACATTTGATTTCCTCAGTATCTATTAATATATCATGACCACTGTTCTATTTTTATGGTAATAAATAAGAGGTGAGTCAAGTATAGCATACAGTAATTGTTAAACAAGAAATCAGCATAGATCTACCATCCTACACCTGAGATTGAAAGAAATCTAGAGAGACATTTCATGCAATCAGAACCCTGAAAGATTTCATCTTCACAAACTCCTAGAACACACCAACTCCTAATTTATGCACAGAGGTTTTGTTTAAACCTTATAAGCAGATTTACAGTACTTTTTTTCAGACCTGTAAAATGTTTCACTAGTCTATAAAATTTTATCGCGTCTTCCCCAGGGTACAGATGAAACAAGGTAGAGATTTGGCTTACATTTTATAATTCCTAACACTTCACCAGAATACATCCTCTTATTTTAGGTCATCACTAATTTTTCATTACTTCATCAAGACTGCGATTCTACCTTCAGCACCATCCTCGACCCATCTTCGTACCTGAGGCTTACAAAATAATTCTATAAGCGTTGGTTGCCCAAGTATTCAGTATTAGTTGTTTTTCTGGTACGTATGGCCAAGCAAGGTGCTTTATTAAGCAGTTGTATTTGCTTTGCCAAAGAGAAAAAGAGAGAGAATGAACTCATATATCTTCACTGTCTGAAAGAATTAGAAATAACAATTCCAGAATAACTTCCTAACTGATAGTCTCCAACATTAACTGTAGCCACAAACAAACCTGCTAAAAGTACAATAAACAAGCTTATCTGTATTGGCTTACATAAGTATTTCTCCTAGTAAAAGGCCACTTAAAGAGTTACACATTAGTGAAATGGAGGGAATGCCGGTGGGGGGAAGGGGTAGAGGTACATCATGTTCCGTACTAAAGACTAAACTTTATGTGCCATTAAAAGACTTCTGACAAATTTTTGAAGTCAAAACTATATATGACCTCAAACTTTTTTAGAAGATATGTGACATTAATCATAACTCCTCTCTCTGACTTTATATTCAATATTCCTAGTAAAATTAAATGATGTAAAAAAAGCAAAGGACTGACACATCTTCAATCTTTCTTTTAATCTAACCAATTTAAGAACATAAAAATCTCAGCAGCTGCTCAAAGGGATAAGTCCCCAAAACTTAGAAAAATAAAATACTGAAAAGCCAGAGAATTGGTACCCTTCTCTTCTTTTTTGTGAGATTATAGTTAATAAAACATCTATAACAAGTGAAAATGACAGAGGAAATTATTTGGGAGTTTCCAAGAATCAAATGACATCCATTGTCACCTGAACATGAGTTCAGAAAGAGTATCAGGTTTAAGATATTTGTTCTTTCCCCACCCCTACCTAAATTAATTCCTCCCCTTCTAAATTTCCATATACTTCATTTGAAGTAATCTAATGCTTAAACTATCTGATATTTATATAGTTATTCATAGTATAACTATATATAACTTATCATACAAACCAGGACATGTGAAAGTGAAAGGGGGTAATATTGTAACAATAATTATGCCAGGATAAGAGGGGTCAGGCCAGATGGGCTCCTTAATTATTCTCATAATTCTCTCTCTTCTATTAGACTGGAAGCTCAATGATAAGGGAAAGTTGGAAATTTATTATTATATTTCTCACAGTAGTACATTATCTTAAACTAAGCATTCAAGTGCTACATTCTGGAAAATGAATGTACAAATAAACTCCAGAGGACTTAAACAACTACTTAAGGAAGCTCAATTGTATACACTCTGACTCTTTTGGACAAAGACTATGTTTATAAGTCTATGGGTCCAGACTTTAAAATCCAAGAAAAGAATGAGAATGGAAATTACTTATGCTATCCCATTAAATATATTCTAATATTCCCTATATAACATTAAAGGACCTAAAAGTGTTCAAATCCTAATGGCAAAATCTTAATAGTCATCATTATTCCAGTGTCTGAAAATACGGTATAACCCTAGCAACTGAATGATCTAGGAATATAATTCCCTCCTCTAGCCCAGCACCAGATTAGTATGTAAGCTGTGAAGAGAGTATACAAATTGAATATTTTTATTTGCCTTTCATTATCGTTTTATGACTATATACTACATAAAACACATTATTAACTCTAAAGGAAAAAAAATAACAGCTCTGTGACGACCTTAATTCTTAAAGGAGTAAAATAATCTAATATTTGCATTCTTAACGATCAAAATTAATGTGTGCCTAGCAGATTCAAAACTGCCACAGTTTTCATGATACTAAACAAAGACCTATCCTGTCCTGATTCCCATTAACTTTGTATCAGTAGATCTACTTTTCATTGGGACTAGTCCTGGTTGGTGGCAGAAAGCAACTGGTGTTGTTAAAGTATTTATAGTTTCATTTCTGTTCCACTGTGGTTTGTTGAACAGACATAAAACCACAGACTTTATCATATGTGTCACTTCCTGTAATTCACAACTGAGCCCAATTCCAACATACAATTTAACAAAACAAAAAACAATAAAGAAAATAATCAGAATTCATTTAGGTTTTTTTAATTCTTTTCCCCAAAAGAAAGGTGTGAAAAAATCCTGAAAACGTGAAGAAGCATTTCCTAACTGCTTTTCTCTCCTGTAATTTTACTCAGTTATACATAAGTCATCTTTATCTCTAATAATGGGAGGTAGAAATAATAAGGATGTAGCACAAATAACCTAACTTTATTTTTATTCTTCTTCACATTTAAAATTTAAGGAATCTGCTTACAAGCAACAAAACTGAAAGATGTGAATTTCATTTTCTAGTCCACTTGCTGGTACTGCAGCTAATAAACAGGGAAATGGTCAGAAGGTGGTTGGTACAGGGGAGAGGAGAAAAGTACAGAAAACATAGGAACCAGTTAATCAGATGCTAATTATAATTTCCTGGATGCATTCCCCTTTAAACTCCCTTCATAATTCACAAGAAAGTTTGGTCCTTCTTAAATTCACTTCTGGGACAGTCAAGAGTTTAGCTATTTTAAACAAATTTCAAAAAATATTGATTTCAAGTGACATCTTCATTTTTGTAAGATATTAAATTTCCTGAATAATATCTTTTGTTTTTAATAAAGTCACAGATTCAACTAATGCAACTTTATAGTAAAATTGTTTCATTCAGGTCCCAAATAACCAGACAGATGAAGTGGAACAGGAATAAACTGGCCCAGCATCAACTGAAGACTTCAGAACACTTACGTAGTAAAAAAACAAAATCACGTAATACATTAGTCAAACAAATTTTTAATACTGCACAGTTATTCCAGAATCAGGGAGTATTCACCACTTGGCCTAACAGTTTACAGACACATATCAAGCATGTATCACTTATTCATCCATTTGTTTTAAAAACATTTATTGAACTCCACTACGGTTCGTTCAAGGCTATGGGGGAGTGAAGAGGTATATCACAATTTTTGCCTTCAAGGAGTTCAAAAATCAACCATGGTAAGAACAAATAATACCGGGAACCGAGGGAGGCAAGCATGAAAGTGCTACGAGAGAGCACAGGGGAATAAGATGTTTTTGTCGCCTGTGCAAAAAGGCAGGCCTCGCAGAGAAGGTGACATTGAGCTAAAACTGGAGATAAGGACAACAGTTTGCTAAAAGGGAAAAAAAGGAATCCTGGCATTCAGAGAAGTTTAATTTACACAAGTTGGGATTAGAAATTGTTAGAATTTTAGATTTTTTTTTGGATTTTGGAATATTTGCATTACACGGACCCATTAGGCATCCCAAATCCAAAATTCCAATATCTGAAATGCTCTAATAAGCATTTCCTTTCAGTGTCATGTCAGCACTCAGAAAATGAGAATTTTGGAGAATCTCAGATTTTAGGATTTGGGATGCTCAGCCTGTATTCCTTCCACCTGGCCTAGCTTTGGGGTCATGCTAAGTGACTCAAATTATTTCTCTTAAATCCTCTAGAATAAAAATCATTAAGACTTTTTCATTCCCTGGAAAAAACAATACAGTAAGTACTACCATGAATAACCAGTGACATGCAAAGAAATGGATAACCATAGAAGTAAATTATTAATGTCATAAAATTTAGGCAAGTTAAACATCATACCTCAGATTCTTTACCTATAAAATGGAATAAAAACCATCCAACCTACTGTCACAAGATATCTATGAAGATCAAAAAATATATATAAACCTTCTTTGTCAACTATATAGCACTAAACAAAGCAATTATTTGTTAAAGCCTAATGAATCTTCACCCCTGTAATCCAGGTACTCTGGGAGGCCAGGGTGGGAGGATAGCTCAAGGTCAGGAGTTCAAGACCAGCCTGAGCAATAGTGAGATCCCATCTCTACTAAAAATAGAAAGAAATTAGCTGGACAGCTAAAAATATATAGAAAAAATTAGCTGGGCATGGTGGCATATGCCTGTAGTCCCAGCTACTCAGGAGGCTGAGGCAGAAGGATCGCTTAAGCCCAGGAGTTTGAGGTTGCTGTGAACTAGCCTGACGCCACCACACTCTAGCCCAGGCAAAAGAACAAGACTCTGTCTCAAAAAGAAAAAAAAGAAGCTTAATCAATCTTGATGTTAATTTCTGATACATGAAAGCAAAAAATTATTAAGTGATATGCACAGGTAAGTATATATTTATATTAATACTATTGACAAGTTATTTTATGTTTTATTGAACCACAAATGTTCAGAAAGGAAATAAGGAAATGCTTGTCTACTAGAAAAAAATATAAAACTCTTAGGACTCTATGGCTAAGTTATGCCTAAAATCAAATTATTTGCCATAGATGTCAAATTAATGCTAAATAGTTATTATAGTATTAAATTACAGAGAAAAATACACGATATTTCCTTAAGCTTCCTGAAAAAAAGACTACGCATTGCTTCATGGATTTTTGGAAGTGTTATGGTTTTGTTCTTATCTTTACAGTTATATATGTAATCTTAGATTGTAAGGCTTAGAAAATTACATAACCTCTGTGGATTTAATTCATCAAAATGATATGGTTGGATTAATCAAAATCTAAAGTTCAAACTACCTCTAAAATACTACTAACAGCATTAATAATTAACGAATATATTCATTAATTACTAATGGAGACATAGTTACTGTTCTATAAGATACAACCAACAAAGTTTTACAGAAAGCACTAAAAAAAATAATACCTTGTGATTATTTCTCATTATTAATGAAGTCACAGACTGATTCCATCTAAAAAGCAGCACTTTAGTCTGGAAGAAATAATAGAGATTTCTCACAGCTTCCAGTTTCAGACTTCTCTAACTGTATTACTCAGCTTATATAAAACCAATAACTTCAAGAATACTAACTCTACATAAACACATTTAGAGTTTCTGAAAAAAAGTTTTCAAGATACCTTGCTGGCCTGTTCAACTAGTGGAGTAAGACAAAATTTGCAGTCCAAATGGTCACACTTACATCAAATGAACACCCATGATGTGCTATTAAGTTCATTATGAAAAATTCCAGTTTCCAGCTAAATGAAGACTTTGCTTATATAACTTATTAAATATTTCAAGAACAACTTTACTTATGGATGAAAGGTTAACATTCTTTTAACTGCTTGAGTTCTTCTTCTGTGTTTTATGTATAGGTGCAAAAAGCAGCCTATTAAATTAAAAAATAATTTCAATCTTTATGACAAAGGATTGTAAAACTTTTCAATAGTTGAATATGTTTAAAGATAACATCAGCAATAATGTGAATCATTCTCCTATGGCCTAATTTCCTGAAGAGCCATATGGTATCCCAATCCTATTACATACTGTCCCAATCCATACCCTTGAAGGTGATGCTTTAAAAATTATTAAATGGACAGGACTTCTACAATGGAAGTACAAAAAACTTGGAGATATCTCCTCTCCTCCCCAACATTTATTAACTTGCAAAAATTAGCAAAGACAATGATTTACGGTCTCTGGAGACTGATGAAAGGGCTTGCAACAAATTGCAAAACATTTATTCAACAAAATCTACAGAAACTCAGGAACAGCAGTGGGAAGGCATGGCATTAAAGCTAGAGGATGCACCCAATCCCTCAAAACTCTGTTATGGAAGAGCTGTTCTAGTGGCAGCTGAGTGGCAGTTCTCATCTCCCACAAATCCCTGGAGCGGAAGAGCTATGCCTAGCAAATTTGGCAGCTGGGAAACATCAGCAAATATCACTTCCCACAGCTCCATGCTACAGAAGATCTATACCAAGCAGGTAGCAGTAGCAGACAGGCAATGTCTGTTTCGCAGCTCCTCCCTCCCACTACTAGATCCAGCGGGCTGGATGGCAAGATCAGTTTCTATCCCCTTCACACACAAACATACATACACACAGCTCCTGCTCCATAGGGCAGATCCTGGTGGGAGAGCTGGTGAAGAGTAAGCTCCCCATCACTCCCCAGCTCTTGATTCACAATACAAAATACTAGGAGAGGTTTTAAGCAAGCCTTAAAGACTGGCAGCATCCTAACCCTGCCAAGAACCCAGACTTTGGATCACACTGTGGAGCAATTTATGCCCCAGTTAATTACTGAAAACAAAAGAGCAACAGCTAGTGCTATAGGTTAAATTCCACCCCTGCCCCCTCAAAGATGCTAACCCCTCTCCCAAATCTGTAAATGTGACCTTATTTGGAAATAGAGTCATTTAAAATGTAATCAAGTTAAAGTTAAGGTCATCAAAGTTGGCTCTAATCCAATATATTAATAACCGATGTCCTTGTAAGAAGAAGGAAATTCAGATACACAGACAGGGGTGGACACATGAGGAAAGATGCCATGTAAATACAAAGGCAGAGACTGGAGTCACGCACATACAAGCCAAAGAATGCCAAGGGTTGCTGGCAAATACCAGAAGTAGTAAGGAAGGAGTCTCCCCTACAGGTCTCAGAGGAGAATGGCCCTGCCAACAACTTGATTTTGGACTGCTAGCCCTCAGAACTGAGACAATAAACTGTTGTTTTAAGCCATCCAGTTCGTGGTAATTTGTTACAGCAGCCCTAGGAAACTACTACCATTAGGACTTAATGGAGGCTAACAGTTAAGTATGATACCAATAGACATGGACTAGTCAGAATCTTAATAGGAGATCAGAGGGGGAAAAAATAGTCAGAGAACCCAGCTAAAACCACAATAGCCCGTGGTGTCCAGAAGATAACACACATGTCCAAGGCTGCACCTTCTGTGGAACAACCAAAGAGGGACCTTCTGTGCTCCAAGTCCCTTGCTGGACCCAGGGCAAACACATAATCTCGCTATACAGTGAAACTTGAAAACCTTATGTTAACTAACTACAGCCAGTCACAAAAAACATGTATGATTTCATTTATATGAAATGTCCAGAACAGACAGATCTATAGAGACAGAAAGTATATCAGTAGCTGCCTAGGGCTCGGGGTACAGGGGAAGGGAGTGACTGCAAGTGAGTACAGGGTTTCTTTTTGGAGTGATGGCTGCATAACTCTATAAATGCTCCAATCGGATTTCACACTTTAATGAACGGTATAGTATGTGAATTATTAATACATCTTAATAAAGTCTTTACCAAAAAGAGTTATTCAAGCCTACAACTTGTGAAGAATGACAACGGAGTAATACCTAAGAGAAATGAAGAGCAGGGTTATCACTTACATAGGTCAAGCTAAAGATAATGACAACTTGAACTCTGCCAATGGGCACAGGGAAAAAGGAACTAATGAAGTGGAACACTGTTGATACAACAACAGTACTTAAGATTGGCTGTGAGGAATTAAGAAGAGAAAGATGGCTATAACAACCCCCAAATTTCTGCACTGGGTACTTTTACATTAGGCACTGTGACAACCCAAGTAAAATCTGGTTTTCCCCTGGGGAGGAGACTTTCAGATATGGCTGCTATGGGTGTGTGACAAATCTGCTTCTTGAAAGAAAACTACGAAGATCACCACAGGGGACAAACCACCAGTGCTGGCCTGATCCTGGGGATCTTGGCTACCAGCATGGATGCCAAAGAAGAACAATCTGTAAAAAAAGAGGAGGATAGTTCTTGGTCACAGGGTTGCTGTAAGAATTAAATGTCTTAATACATATAAAAGAACTCAGGGTCGGGTGCAGTGGCTCACACTTGTAATCCCAGCACTTGAGGAGGGCCGACACAAGCGGATCACTTGAGCCCAGAAGTTTGAGACCAGCCTGGGCAACATAAGAAGACCCCAAGTATACCAAAAACACAAAAAATTAGCTGGGCATGGTGTTATACACCTGTAGTCCCAGCTACTCGGGAGACTGAGGTAGGAGGATCACTTGAGCCAAAGAATTTGAGGTTACAGTGAGCTATGATCAGGTCACTGCACTCCAGCCTGAGCAACAGAGCAAGATTCTCTCTTAAAACAAACAAACAGACAAAAACTCAGAATAGTGCCTGGCACGTGGTCAGCACTATATAAACATTAGCTATAAAATGAAGAGAATTAGAGTGCATTACCGAGGCCAATACACAAAACAACATTTCTACAAAGGTAAAGATTAAAACATTTAAGGAGATTGTGTTCACCTGTACCTTTTCTCACTAAGAATGTAAGTTTTGGCAGAATAGCCAGGTCTATTTCAGACCAAAGAGATCATGAGGGCCAAAGCAGAAAAAGAATAAGAAAAACATTAAGTCCAACTCCTTCCTGTTTACTTTGGAAAAGTAAAAAGTTTATAAAACCAAGTTTTATTCAATTTTGGCTGACACAGTCCAATTCAAATTATTAATACAAATTTGCTTTACAGTTTAAGAAGTCACAATTTGTAAATCCTTTACTCCTCATAAAGTAAAAGACTTATCGATTTCTCTCAATTTAATGTATAACTGGCTTCTTAAAATTAACTTTTCTCAGGAAAATATTTTTTTAACAACTGGGACACTGGAAAAGATGCAATCTTAATACTAAAAACTATATAAAGAGAAATTAATTTACAAGACAATGCATAGGCAGATTGTTAACTACACAGATATACTGGCAATTTTAACTCCTTCTTGCCCATAAGTTTCAGAAAGTGTTTCTCTAAAAACCATTTTCAAGTTATAACCACTGATGAATATATTTTTAAAAATATGTATTAACTAAATAGCAACTTCAGTCCTAATTGTATAACCTGATTTGTGACTGGCTTCTATTTAGTGTTTAGCTCTGTCCTTTCTTAAAAATTAAAAACACTAGAGAAATTGGAATCACCTATCAGAAACAAAAAGTAGAGAGGAAACTTGTTTTCAAAAACCTAAATAAATTCAGCTAACATGTAACGCTTTTCTTTCCAAAAGCGTTACATGTTAGCATTGGAAATAATCTAGTCCAACTCATTTATTTTCCCTGATTAAGATAACAAAAGTCCACAGAATGAAAGTAACTTAACCAAGCTTGTACAAGGAGCCACTAGCAAGCCAACTCTCTCTGATTACACTAACAGTTCTCTATCTTTTATTGCTCAGAGTAGAGAGCTACACTCTCTACTGAGAATCACACTATGCAATCTAGGAATAATGGCATCATTACTATTAATATCTTATCCTTACTAATGCTTCACACAGTTCTAAGTGCTTTCACACTCATTCTGTGTGTTGAGGTTATCCTTCAACTTCTCCCCTCTGCCTTAACCAAAGAGATCTTGTCTCTTTGCTCTTCATTCCCTATTCTCCAAGAGCTTTTCCACAATGTAGTAAACATGGTAATATCTTTTCCCTCTCTACATTTAGGTCTAAATATAATACTTTTTTTAATCCCATAAAAAAAGCTTCAGAAAAATATTGAGAGCAATCTTTGGTTAAATCTTTCCATTTTCAGTGAGGCGGACTAAAGAAATAGATCTTTTAAGAAAAGAAAGAAGAGGAAGAAAGACTAGAAGGTAAAGCTGAAAGCGGACCTCAGACCTTAAATAGTTGGGGAGCTAATAAATCATCCTTTGGGTAATAGGGCAATGGGGACGGGGACAGGATTAGGACACAAGAAATGGAAATTGCAGAGATGGGTGTTAGCCATTCTAGAGGACTGCTTGCAGTGTGGTGATGTTTTAAAAGATGGCTCAGCCTCAAATCAAAGTGACTGGCAGAAAAACTGTTAACAATGACAAACAGGAAGTTAGAGAGCAGGTTTGGGGATGTGGTTGATGAGTTACAGATCTTTTTGAATTTGAGAAGAGGTAGGCCCTCCAACTCAAAAATACCCAAAATTAGCAGTACTGTTCTTAAGGGGGGGGAGGAAGGGTGCCTTTTGCATATATTGCTTTTATGGCATTTACACTGGTAACTCTAATTCAGTATTAGATAACACTAAATTATAGTTACCAATGAACCTATAATCTCAAGTTACCTTGTGACACGATATCTAGGAAGACGTTATATTGTGGTGATTTTTAAATATATCCATGAATTCTTTGATATTTCTCCCTTCGAAAGGTAAAGTCTAATTCCCCTCCTACAGAAAATGCGCCAATCTTAGTGATTTGCTTCTGACAAAAAGAATGTGACAAAATTGATGGGTATTCTTTTTAGACAGCTACTGTGACTCCCCGTCTCCTTTCCTTTTCTCTTTCCCTCTACTTTCCCCTTCTTTACTCTTGACTGCTTGCTCTGAGGGAGCATTTATCAGTTGAGCCAGGTTCTAAAAGCAATGTCCATGGTTCAGTGGTGGTTCTTGCTCTATAGGTAAGCGCTGGTTCATTTACTTGTCATTCCAGATGGAAAAATGGTACTATAAGGAAGCCAACCAGGAGTAGCTGTGTGAAAATGTGCACATGTATGGTCATAAGTCATAAATCAGTGCCACTAAGCAACACTGACATTTGTAATATAAATGAAGTGATCACTGCCAGATGATTTATCTACCTCTTTGATTTGTTTTCATTGGAATCGTACTGATACCTATAATCTGAGCCAGAACATTTTTGGCTTTGATAGATGGAGCTCTTTGGCACTCAGACTTTTACCATTGCTCTTTAGATAAAAGTCACAACTAAAGTATTATTACGGGGTTTAAGTAAAGGATTGTGTTTCTTTCCATGGAGGCCTATTTAGTTCCTGGACATACATACCAAAATTCTAGCAATGTCAGCAGTTTAGGGAACTGAGGTATGGACAGTCAAATGACTTGCTCAAAATAACAATAAACAGATTTAGAATTAGATTTGGGCGTACAAAGCAGTTGATTCTCAACCATTATTATAAAATGAAAAGATATTTCAATTAGTTTCTTTTAAATATTTCAGTAGCCAGGTGGTTTTCCAGTACAAGTTTTCCTAAACACTTTTGCAGTCTCTTCTTTTTTTATCCACCACTTAACTTCTGAAGGTTCATCCAAGAATAATGATTAATATGGCATGCCAGCATATAAAACCAATAATAAAGGGCTAGTGTTTGAAAAATGAACAAAGTTTTCTTAATAATATTCTCTGAGAATACCAAAGCAAATAAAGAATGGCTATAATTTTTTTAATAATAAGAAAAGGGGAACTCTAAATATTATACTCTACACAAGGGTTATAAGTGTAATTTTCAAGTGTGGCGCACAGACCTCTCAGCATCTCAGAGACCGTTTCAGAAGGTCAATGAAGTCAAAACTATTTTCATAGTAATACTTAGATCTCGTTTACCTTTTTAATTGTGTGGACATTTGTACTGATGATGCAAAAACAAGAGTAGGTAAACCTGCTGGTGTCTTATCTCAAACCAATACAATGGCAATTAACTGTACCATCAGCAGTTTAAAAAGCAGCAAAAATTATTTATTGTATTAAATATTGTCCTTTGAGCATGCCTAAATATGATGGTCACCTCAAAGGAAAGCCTGCACATCTGTTAAGACTGCAAGCTGACTTAGCTTCTTTTATTTGAGCAATGCCATTTTTACTTGAAAGAATGACTGACAAAATATGTTTATTCAGCTGATATTTTCTAAAAATAATGACTGAATGAGCCTTTCACTCAAGAAAAATAACTGACAGTAGTTGTTACCAATGATAAAATCTGATCTTACGAACAAAAATCAGACTTTTGGAAAACTTGTACCTGTCACCAACATGTAAAGATTTTTCTGATGAAATCAGTGGTGTCATTAAAAAATGATACTGTTTGATATTATATTAATATAATGAAATGTACCAACAAGTTTGTATAACTCAGACCTTGTAATTTCCAAATGACCAAAATTTGACATTACAAAATGATGCATGGGTATAAGATTTATTCAAAATGCAAGGGGAAAAAAAAAAACAAGAGTTAAATGCACACAACCCAATGAGTAAGTGGATATATGCATGCAAAGTACAATATAGACCAGTGAATTTTAATGTGACGAAGTATGAAGAGTTTACTGATATGATCTCAGATTCCAAACTGCAATTAACTTGTAAGAATCACCACTTGCCAACTTTTGTTGTATTATCAAAGAAAATATCCATGATTATTGGAAAAAACTATTAAAATATTCTTTCTTTTTCCACATACATATTACGTTTGAGGATATTCTTCACAAACTTCAAATAAAACAACATATCACAAGAGACTGCAGAAGCAGCTGTGGTATACTAAGTCTGAATTTAAAGAAATTGGCACAACTGTAAAACAATACCACTCTTTCCAAGATTTTACAAAATACTATTATTTTTCATAATATATTTATGTAACCACAAGTTTACTATTGAATATTTAAACAATAAATGTATCCTAAATTTGTTTTAATTACTAACACAGCAAATATTCATAAATATAATCCAAATAACTTTTCAGAGCATATAAACTCTGTCATGAGTTTGTAAGATGACAAAAGCTTGAGAATTGCTGCTTTTAATAATGTGGCATAAAATAGTGATTTTTGAATGTCAAAAATTAAAAGGTGTCTATGTTTTTAAGGTTGGGTCCAATATCTTTATTTGAAAATGTTTATCCCTTTTGCTACAATTTCACTACAGTTACACCTTTGACCTGCCCAAAGTCAAAACTGACTTGTCAAGCTCAATTTCAATCTTATACAAAGTAAACAGTGAAATCAAATATACACTACACTGAACATAAAATGCCAATTCTTCCACAGAGGATAGTAGCTAACTGTTCAATAGTAGAAATGAAATTATCCAACAGTCAAAGACCAAAGATAAGGAGGTTCCTTTAGTACTGGGTGTACTAAGCCCAGTGCCCTGGATAGTATCCAGCTCAGATATTACATTTTATGGAGGGAATTCAGGTAAAACTAAGAGCATAATGACATTAAAGAATCTGTCCAGGATAACGGGGTTAACAGTCTAATTCCTATAAAGAGAGCCATGAGAACCTTAAAGACCAATAGTGATCAGGAATTAATTATTGTATTTCAGCAGACTTGAGTAAATGAATCGAATTGTACCTGAGCTCTTCTTCTATTATACCTCTTGTAGTAACTTATTGTGACCTTGGTTCAGTAACTTTACCTTTATTTCATTCCAAGCATCTGGAGAGAAAAACCATTTGCAGATTTAAAGTGCTCCACCTTGTTTCTTAATTGCCTTTAGCTTAAAGAAAAAAAGTGCTCTACCAGTCACTGAAAAGGCATCACACCCCTCATTCATGCATAGCATGCATCTATTTTATAGATTATACCTAAAAGCATCCTCATTACATAAGAGCAATGTTTTTCAATTCAAACATTATTAATATGACTTCTAAGTTGAATTAAATAGGAAAATTTATACCTGACAATGATAAATTACACTCCCTTCTTTGTCTGACGATGCTTACGAATGAAAGTGTTAGTGGTTATTGTTGTTTATGTGCTTCTTAGCTCTAAAACCAACACAAAGGAGAAAAATTAACTGAGAGAGTTGTTAGTATTACTCTAGAACAGGGGTCAGCAAACTATGGTCCACAAGCCAATGCAGGCCTGTGGTCTGTTTGTGGTAAAGTTACACTGGAACACAACCATACTCATTAGTTTAGGTATTGTCTATGGCGCTTTCACACTACCTCAGCTTAGTTGTAGAGGAAATTATGTGATAGTTCTAGTTTGGGCTCTGTTGTTAACACGATCAAGAGTAAATCACAAATGTTCTATCATTTATAATATAAAATGCATGATGACCAGCTGTCTCTAAGATACTTTCCAGTCTAGAAGTAGCTAGGATTTTAGGTGATAAGCCATGCAGCACTCAGCAGATGTTATCAGAAATTTAAAGAAAGGAGAAGTCAATGTAAGCTGGGGTCACCAGGGAAGATTCCTGGAAAGCATGGAATTGAGGTGTTAAGATGTGTGGTTTTGCTAAAGGAATAGAAAACAAAAATATTTCAATGGTGGGAAAATGGCAATAAATAAAGTCAAAAGGCATAACTGGTAATAAAGCACTTTTCTAATTTGTAGTAATGACTATTTCATAGTAGGAAGTATGGTTGGCTAGGGTAAAGGCAATATTACAGAAAATCTGAAAGAGAAACATTTTTAGCAGGCAGGAAGTAAGAACCACTGGGGCTTTTGAAAAGAGAAGTACAGAGGTCAAAGTTTTGTTCTAAGTAGATCAGATACGGCTGTGAGGGAAATCATAGATGGGGAGGGAGACAGAGAGACTAGAGTAGTCACAGAGAGCAAATCTGGCTGCCGGGCTTCAGGAAGTCCTGACTAGAGGAAAGCATAAAGATATGAGATATACTGACAAGGAGAAATAATAGGGCCAAGAGGATGAATGGACATGAGTCAGTAACTTTTCACAAGTATGACTTATCAGGAAAATGATTAAAGACAAAGAAACTGAGACAGGAACTAGGCTGGGAAGAAAGACGAATTCAATATGAGACATGCTAATTCCAAGCTGACAAAGAAACACTGAGGTTGTGAAATGTTCCAGAAGTGATTGAAAATATAATATGTGAACTATTATGAGAGGCCAGATGAAAAATATTTAAAATAGTAGAATACTGAATTTTAGAACTAAAAAGGTCCTCTGGTTTAATTGCAGACTGAATTGCTTCCAATTTAAAGACCAGCCTACACTGAGGGCCAAAGAAGTGTGACTCTATCCAAATCACCAGGCAAAAATTTCTTGAAAGGGAACCAGGATTTAGTTCTCTAATTCTATTTAGAAATATTCAAAGAAATGAGAATAGCTGAGCTCCCCAAGATTCAGAGTGGAGGAAACAAGTTAGAAGCCCAGAGCCATGTTTGTATAGACTGTAATGTTTAAAAAAAAGGCTGGGTGAGGTGGCTCATACCTACAATCCTAGCACTCTGGGAGGCTGAGGCAGGAGGACTGCTTGAGCTCAGGAGTTTGAGACCAGCCTGAGCAAGATACCCAGTCTCTACTAAAAACAGAAAAAGTAGGCAGGTATGGTGGCACAGGCCTGTAGTCCCAACTTCCCACCTACTAGGGAGGCTGAGGCAGGAGGATTGCTTGAGTCCAGGAGTTTGAGGTTACAGTGCGCTATGATGATGCCACCACACCGTACTCAGAGCAACAGAGCAAGACTTTGTCTCAAACAAATAAAAATGAAAATTAGTTTCTAACATTTGTAGCAGGAAAGGATGGCTTGGGGGGCATGTACTCCAATCATCTCCATCAACCTTTTCTCCAGGGCACCCCCAAACAATATGTATACAAATTATAAAATGTGTACTTGCTTTGAAAATACAGCTTTAAGGCAATCCCTAGGATCATTTTTATTGTAGTACAAGTGGTCCAAATCATGTAGAGTACAGACCTAAAGGCTACACAATGTATGAGCTACATAAACCCCCTTCCAACCAGAATACTCCTCCAAACCCCTCTCATTTGGGTATTTCCATACTTCAGTTCCTTGCCAGTATTTGAAATCTGGGATATTTCACATAAAAATCTAGACTTCCCATACCTCTCTTGATGAATTAGAAGATCTGATTACAGTAAACCTTTTCTTTTCCACATACTAGTAAGCTGAAGCCAAACAGTATTGTCCCCTTTGGACGGAGATCTATTCTTTTATGAACTGTGTCCCTATCTGGCCCATTCATTGTTTCATACTGCTTGTGGCCCTCTTTAGGTGAATTTCCAACTGTAAATCAGAGAGAAACAGAGGATTATGGTCTCGACTTTAGAAAATACTTTGAGGCATGAAAGGAAACCAGCAAAGATGGCAAAAAAAAAAAAAAAAGATCAAAGAGTAGCAGAGAAAAGTATAGTGCTACAGAAATCACAGGAGAAGATGATTTCGGAAAGCAAAGTGGACACTAGAATTTAGCATGGAGGAGGTCACTGACAGCCTTTGGGAGAGTAGATTCACCTGATCTGTATAATCCATTCCACAGTGGGTGAATTAGAAAAGGATGCAAAATGGCAATAACAAAAGAAAGGAGAGATGGATATTAGTGTAAATACGTTTGTAAAATAATATTTTTAACTGCAAAGATTAACATACATTTAAATGGAAAAGACAAAGAGGAAGTAAGGGGAAGGGTGATTTTAGACTCAGTCTTGGGCAGCTGAAAACTATGAAGTCCCTGTATTAAGCAGAGTAACTGGCTTTAGAAAGTAACTGTTAGACTGAGGCAATAATTATCTGCAACATTATATTTTGGGTCATAACAAATTTGAACGGAGTATCTTTAGAGCAAATAATGATGAAATAAAAAAATACAACAAATAACCTAAATGCTGAACTTAATACACAGATGAACAAGATAAATGGAAATCAGATAAGTCATTTCTTGTCTTTTCATTTCTGGTAATCTAAGATTGTAATCACAGAAGGTAAACGATAACATCACATCAATTGGAAATTAGGATTTCCCGTTAATAAACCTCATGTCAAATAATCTACTGTTATAAAACTAGCTGACCATATATACAAGCTACATCAGGAAGAAGCACATAATAAATATTAGCGTCTTTCCTAGTTTAACCACAGACATTGATTTATTATTATGGCTCAGTAAGAATTGATTTTTATCTATCTTTATGCTATGAATAATGTAAGTTCCACCGGGGTCATTTAAATATTTTCTTCTAAAAACATCTAGTTGAAAATGTTTCAGAAATAAGATCACTACACAATTATTCTTGTGGAATTATTAGTTTCTTAGCATTTTTATTCAGTGTCCTAATAAATTATTTGAGGTAAACCAAACATGTCTCTTCTTTATAGATTATACTTATGAGCATCCTCATTGCCTAACGAATGATTCTCAATTCAAAAGAAATATTGTATGACTTCTAAAATTGAATTTAAAAGATAATTTATACCAGAGAATAAGAAAAATAAAAGTGCATCTCCTACTTTACTTCTAAATAAAATGTATAAAAGATAAAGCCAATATAGAGAAAAGCCTGCTATTAACAGTTGTTAGTCTTACTCTAGAGGTAAGATATATATTAATGTGATTTTACTATAGCTCATTTGATCTTTTTCTAATAAGCCACAGGGAGAATACTCATAGATGATCAATTCTTACACTTCGGTGAGTTCCCCATTAAGGTCTCTATAACATACCTACAACCAGCGTTTGCCCTCTTTTTTATTTAAGTTAAGGCTATGTTATCTCATAAAACTATGAGGTTTGGCCACACGTTCAACAGCTATTTACTGAATACCTACTATATGCCAGACATGATGTTAGGCATTTGAGATGTAGTATTAGACAAAATGAACATGATCTTGGCTCCTTCGTGTGAGTGGCTTTGGCAAGTCCTAGATGAAGTTCACTATGAGAGGATCTTCAGGATAATGTATTAAATACAAGAATCACCTAGAAAGCTTATCAAACAGAGGGACTGAAACAGAATTGAGGTGGTGTGTGAATTTTTATTTAGTTTCATTTGTTGCTTTCCACACAACTGAAATTAGGATGATGATGATGAGGCAGCTAGGTAATTATTATGTGACTGGCACTGTGCCAAATGTGTAATAATCACAAAACCAAAGGATTATCCTGCTTTTAAATGTGAATAAAAAGAGACACAAATAAGTTATGTAATCTTGTAAAAGTTACGTAATGGCCATACCACTATTACGTGGCAAATCTAGGACTGTCTCTTGATCAAGATCTTAATCACTAGGCTAGTTTTAGCCAGCAGATCATTAAACCAAAGGCCTGGAGTGCTCCCAGGAGGAGGTGAATTTTCATGAAGTATTACAACAAAAAGCACTGTTGGTAATTACTTATAAAACATGCAGGAGACAGGTGACTGGGTCTCTGAGAAGTAGAGAAGTAAAAGAAAGCTATCATTTTATCTACTTCCAAATTTTACCAGGCCCGGCCTTAGTCTTTCCCTTCTTTCTTAAAGACCAGGTAGAGAAGTCATTTCTTCCTTTCAAAAAAATAAGGTCAGAAATAGAGTAGCATGGGCATGTGTGCCTGCACAGAAGCACACCCATGAAAACATACCTCTCATATACTACCAATTCTTGTTTTATAAAGATACTTTAACACCAAAAATAATAATGAACAAAGAACTGTCCCTTAAATAAATGGATAAATATGAAAACCTTACTACATTGTCTTATTTTTCTCCTTTTGCCTAATACTACAAATTTGGGAACCACTGCCCTAGACTGCTAATCTGTGAAGGTAGCTGTTTTCTAAGCTAACACAGTCAACAGTATGTTGCTTGTATATAGTCTCCGCATTTTAGTTAACCTACTGAGTTAACAGATGCAATATTATTAATAACTTTTTTAAAGTATATTAAAATTGTGAAGAAAGAACCTCTTCTTATTACAACATATGAAGAGATAAAAATTCCTTGCTTCGCTTATACACTTTTTAAACTTTCAATTTTTTAATCACTATAATAATTTTAAATGTCCTTTCCCACTATTCTATAACTTTTCTGTGCCGAGCAGTTAAACTAAGGCAGGGTCAATCGGTAATCTGTGGAGTCTGTATACTGCACAAAAGCTCACAGCCCAGGGAGTAAGTGCAGGGTTGCATCTACTTAGGAAAGGCCCCTCGACTGTAAGTTATGCCATCTACCCCAAAGAGCATCTGTATCTAGTCAGTAAAAGATATTGTACAGGCTAGCAATAGCCCGAATCAAACAATACTTTTTACATCCAAGAAAAAATAAAATTTGATGTATTTTAAAGTCAGTATAAATATATTATCTACAATCATATTTTATTTGAGGTTTCAAATTCTAAATCACAACTATGATAATCTTGTCCTTAGCTCTTCAAAAAATTGTCCTTAGTGGGTGCAGTGGCACATGCCTGTAGTTCCAGCAACTTGGGAAGATGAGGCAGGAGGACTGCTTGAGCCCAGGAGTTCCAGGTTGCAGTGAACTATGATCATGCCACTACACTCCAGACGGGGAGACAGAGTGAGACCCGTCTACCCGCCCCCAAAAAAAGAGTGGTCCTCAGACCTACATTTGACATATTCTAGGAACTTGTCAGAAATACAAAATGTCAGCCTGAACAACAGCAAGATCCATCTGGAAGGAAGGGAGGGAGGGAGAAAGCAGGGGGGAGGGGGAGAGAGGGGGAGAGGGGGAAAGGCGGGGGACAGAGAGAGAGAAAGAAAGAGAGAAAGAGAGAGAGAGAGAAAGAAGAGAAAGAAAAGAAAGAAAAGAAAGAAAAGGAAAGAAAAGAAAAAAAAATTAGCTGGCATGGTGGTGTATACCTGTAGTCCCAGTTACTTGGGAAGATGAGGCAGGAGGATTTCTTGAGCCCCGGAGTTTGAGGTTCCAGTGACCTATGGTGATGTCACTGCACTCTAGCCTGGGAGACAGAGTAAGACCTATCTCAAAAAAAAAAAAAGAGAGGGAGAGAGAGAGAGAAAAGTAGAATCTGCTTGGGCATCATCACTCATGTCTGTAATCCCAGCACTTTGGGAGACTGATGTGGGAGGACTACTTGAGCCCAGGAGTTTGAGACCTGCCTGTGCAACATAGCAAGACCCCCATCTCTACAAAAAATATTTAAAAATTATCCAGGCATGGTGGTGTGCACCTACAGTCCTACCTTCTTGGGAGGCTTACTTGAGCCCACACACACATCTTAAGTTAAAGAAAATTCACAACAGGCACAGTGGCTCACACCTGTAATCCTAATACTTTCGGAAGCTGAGGCAGGAGGACTGTTTGAGCCTGGGAGTTTGGCACCAGCCTGGGCAACACAGCAAGACCCTGTCTCCATGAAAATTTTTAAAAAATAAGCCAGGATGTGGTGGCATGTACCTGTAGTCCTAGCCATTGAGAGGCTGAGGTTAGAGGATCACCTGAGCCAGGAGATGGAGGCTACAGTGAGCTATGATCACACCACTTCTCTCCAGGTTAGGTGACAGAGCAAGACCCTATCTCTTAAAAAAAAAAAAAAAAAAAGAAAGAAAAGAAGGAAGAAAGGAGGAGGAGAAATGCAGACTCTTAGGCCTTATCCCAGATCTACTAAAACAAGGTCTGCACAAGATCTCTAGGTGATTCTTACCTACATTAAAGCCTGAGAACACGGATCTAGACTAGTAGAGATGGCAAGCCTTGGGCCCTATGTAGTCTGACTACCTTCAGGAATGGCCCACAATCTAATTTGATCTACCAAGATACAAGATACAGCAGCTGCTTTCTACCTTATAGTTACCAATCTTACTGCTTAGCAGGGTAAATATATGTTTGGATTTTGTTGTGACAAATAGTTCCTATACATATATTCTAAAATGCCACCTTTCAAAATCACATTATTGAGTGGTTTAATTACAGACTTAAAATACCTTTTATATTTACCCTTTTGTTAAATTTACCTTTAGAAACGTTTTAAATGAGTTCTCTTCAGTCAATTTTGAACACATATGCCTTGAAAGTTTTAAATCGTCTATCAATTCTTCATGCAAACGTATGGTTGTATAATAAAGAAAAACTATATCACAGTAAGAAAAATAACTTTTACAAAATTATTCTGTTCCTACAACAGAAATTTGAAACAAAACAACTTATTAAAATTTGATAATGAAAGGCTTTAATGTAATATGACTGGCAGGCATCATTCCTTTACAATTTTATAATTCAAGTTCAACTAAATAGTAAGAAATACTTGAATGTTTTTAAAACTAAATAGCAAACATTTAAAATTCCTAGCACACAGCAAATGAGTGTATTTAAAAATATAAAAAGGAAAAGTATTAAAAATAATCAAAAAAGATGTTTTAAATGTAGCAAGGATCTGAAAATGCATGTCATTTTATTTATGGTAACATAGTATGGTATTTTAAAGTGACATTTTAAACATCATTTCCTCCTGATTTGCTTTTGTTTGCTACTTCCTAGTCACACATCACATTTGAAAAATTATATCCGGAAGTATCAAACTGCTTTTTGTTCAGAAAGTTTTTTTTTACAATATAATAAGATATGTGTGCCAAGAATGTTAGCTAAAGTAACAAACCTTCATTGTGTGAAAAACACACTGTTGCTTTTTTTCCTTTCAACTTTATCTGACAAAAGATTTAAAGCATACTCTTAAAGAGTAAAACACAGCCTCATATATACCTCTCATTCAGTTTCAACAATTATCAGCTCACGACTCATCATGTTTCCATTGTATTTGTTAACTTTCATTATCTTCTCTCCAATTAGTGTTATTTCAAAGCAAATCCCAGATACATATTAAAGTATTTACAAATGAAATTTAAACATACCCAAAGTATCATTCTCTCTCTCCCTCTCACACTGACACACACAAATGAACAATAATTCCTTAATAACAAATATCCAGTCAGTTCAAACGAAGATTCTTTTCTGAGAATCAAACAAAGCATTGGGAAATAAGAAGATCACCTTATACTATTTTAGCAAACTCTCTTGATAACTGACCAAATATTCTATTAGCACAAATAAGACCAATAAGAGATTTACATTTTATAATTCATTACATATTGTAACTTCTCTTTAAGGTAAAAAATAATCATCTGTCACTTTGAATAATATAAATATTATGTAGTATAAATTCTACTTCCCTCAACATGGCTAAGTCTAGAATACAAACATTATGGCTGATAGCTTTTAAAAAAAAACAGTAAACTAGATAAACCAAATTTAGTATTTAGATTGTTTCTTAAAAAACTTTTCCCTACAGAGACTGAAACTGGAATAAAAGTGTTAAGTCAGGCTGTACCTGAATTATAATCAACTAGTCATCAAATGAGTTTATCTCTAACATGGCCAAATTAATTGCTCTAAGTAGGAAAATATCTATCTACATTGTGCAAAGGCCCTCCCAACAATGTTATTTTTCAAATTGGAAAGATATCTAAAGTAGCAGCTCTCAAACTTTTATACACACCAGAATCATCAAAAAGGCCTGTTAAAATAGACTCCTACCCCAGACTTTCCATTTCAGTGGGTGTACGTGGTGGGGCCTGATACTCTGTGTTTGTAACAAATTCCTAGGTGACACTTAAATCCTGGTCTGGAGACCAGACTTTGAGAATCATCGATCTAAGTTTTTGAAATCTTGCATATTTGTATGATTTGGCATTTGTTTTGACCTCACACAAGGCAAAGAGCATGGGTTTTAGAATAATCTAGGAAGGTGGGTTCAAGTCTCAGCTCTCCCCTCCGTGCTAGTTACAAATTTTGAGAACAAGTGATCACTCTTCAGAGCCTGTGTTTCACCTTCAGAGTCATCAAGTTCCAAATATACTAGAAAAAAATTACTTTATTGGATGCCTTCAGGACATTTTGGAACATTACCTACTAATCTGCACTCATGAGTAGGAAGGTGCCATTTATCAACTTCTCTTTGGATAAGAATTATAACAAAAACCAGCCCGTTCTAGTTGTCCTGAACAGTTTTGAGGTCTATCTCTGGAATCACTGGACCTCACAGATTTAGTATCTATCAATCTCCTAGAGTTATCACTAAGATAACATTCAATCTGATTTTGTTTTTAAATGAAGTTGGTATTCTCCATGTTCTGCCTGTTTTGATATACTTATGTCACTATCTTATAGTTCCGAATCTCATTTTGCCCAAAGCCTTTTCTCTACAAATCAACCTAGTTCATTACCAAATTAATTCACCATTGCATTTTTTATCATTGCTTCTATAAAAGATTATATAACATGTGCCTAATATAACAAGCTGAATCAAGTTAATTTCATATTCTTTAGTTTTAACAATATGCTGACAGTATTTAACTTCAAATTAATTTTTAAATTATTTTTGTTGGCATATAAAAGTAGAATTTTTATCCTGAAAGAGGATAAAACTAAATTTCACACTGCAGAATACCAGGCTTGGGACAATTAAATATAGTATTATGCTAAAGCATACAAAGTAAATTTTATTTACAGCTTAGATAAAGTTAATTCAAACTTGGTGGGGTATTATCTCCTAAAAGGCCCTATAAATTTATCAGTTACCAACAAAAGAATTTTATGTGTGTATGCTTTGCTTTTATTAAAATCATAATCTGGTGACAGAACAGAAAAGAAAATCATTCATAATAGGACAGAAACTGATACATTATTTTATTAGAAGGTAGGCCTGTGTTATTAAAGGAATGGCCATGCTTTATTCATTACACTAAACATTCATCCAGGGCCAGCTATACATGGAAGACAGAAGGACCTGAATAAAAACTCACAAAATGCAATGTAACAAAACAAAATTCCTCAGAGGAGCCAATACTCACACTATTTTTTAGTTTTATTCACTGCAGTGTGGCCATTTATATAGAGCTGCAAAATTTAGATAATCCCCTAAACTTTTAGGATCATTTTGAAAACTAGATTACAATTGTATTCAAACTATCTGTGGCACAAAGAAAGTATTCAATAAATGACAGTTGATATTTTAAATAAACCTACTTTTGAAAATGTGTCCTACATCTGTGTTCAATAAAAATAATTTAAACTATTCTATATTTCATATTTATAAGGGATTTAATAGAGTTCTAATATTACTGCTAGTGAAATTCTCAAAAATAGTGTTTTCTATTCACAAGATTATTGATTATTCTTAACATTAACATAAAACTATAGAAAATTTAAGAAATTATGAAAATTTAAGAAAAGCAGATGTTATTTCTTTATACGGTGTTTAGTTTTATTAATATCGGACTACGAATGTATTTTTTATATTTTAGAAAAACATCTCATTCCCATGGTTATAAGTAGATATATCTAAAATAAACATGAAATCTTTAACAATTCTTCCTTTAGATGAAAATACAACTTTTTCCTTAAAAGTCTTAATTATAACCTTCATAATACAAGTACACACACTTTCTATACAAATATACCCCCCCAAAACTAATGTTGCTTCTGATTTGATGTACAGGTAGCATGTCTGGAAGACAAACTACATTTTTCCATTTAAACTCTACTATCACAATAATCCCTGTCCACCCATGAATGATTGATTCCTCAAACTCCCAATCAGGCAAGCAACATTAGAATAGGACTTTGCACCCTAGTCAAAGGTAACCCACTAAAGGTTGAACAGAAGAGAAACTTCAGGTCTAGGATAACTGGTGTGAGAACTCTGCCCCCTGGGCAACCCAGACTGGATGGTGACTCATCAACCTGAGCAGAACTTTCACTATGGACTGACTGTTTCCCAAAAATTCATTTGTTGAACTAACGGACACAGTGAGCCTTATAAGGGGGAAAAGGCACACCTCAAATCATGGTTTGGGTGTGGCAAAGTCATAACATGTAACCAAAATGTTTGTACCCCCATAATATACTGAAATCAATCAATCAACCGATCATTTGTTGAAATCCAAATTCTCAATGATACAGTATTTGGAAGTGAGGTCACTGGGAAGGAATTTGGGTAGATTAGGTCATGAGGATGAGACCCTCATGATGGAATTAATGCCCTTACAAAAGAAGAAGAGACAGGAGGTCTTTCTCATGCAATGACAAGACCACTGTCTTGCAAACCAGGAAAAGTGCCTCGCCACACCCCAGATCTGTCAGCACCTTGATCTTGGACTTCCCAGTCTCCAGGACTTAGAGAAATACATGTTGTTTAAGCCACCCAGACTATGGTATTCTGTTACAGTAGCCCTAACTAAGACATTCTGTAAGAAAATTCTGAATGTGAAATAAGAAAGAAGGCAACATTAGTGGAGAAAAGTAGAATCGGTAAATGCAAAAGTGAGTAAGAAGCAGACAGAGAGAAGCTAGTCTCCAGTATTCATTCTTTATTCAATAAATATTTACTGTGCCCAAGCAGAGGATTATGTGCCAAACACTGTATTAGGACAATTATGGCAAGTACGAACAAAAGTGCACCATTTTTGACAACCATCTCTGAGTGAATAAGAAAACTGAGTTATCAGGGCTGCTGTTGGATCAATAGGCTTCCCAGGTAAAGGGCAATCTCAACACTGTAACTGCCAACTACAGATGAGGAAAAAGCGGGCAAAATGTGAACAAAGAAGGATCAAACAGATTGTGTGTTTAGATTGCACACATCTAGTACCATTCATAATCTCTCAAAAGTTCCCAGTTAAAGTAGCACCAGTGCGATCCTGATCCATATCAGCACTTCTCCGTAAGGAGAAGCAAGACTGGCATACGCACATTTGTTTCCCAAAGAACATTGGCACTGTCAAAACTCTCACCATTAACAAATTACACTTAGGGGTACAATTCTTAACACCAGAAAGAGTTATAAATAAAAGAGTTAATAAAAACACCTCTCAAAACCATTTAAAGGGCCAGGTTCAGTGGCTCTTGCCTCTAATCCCAGCACTCTGGGAGGCCAAGGTGGGAGGACAGTTTGAGGTCAGGAGTTCGAGACCAGCCTGAACAAGAGCAAGACCCCATCTCTACCAAAAATAGAAAACATTAGCTGGGTGTGGTGGCCCATACCTGCAGTCCCAACTACTTGGGAGGCTGAGGCAGAGCACTGCTTGAGCCCAGGAGCTTGAGGTTGCTGTGAGCTATGATCAAGCCACTGTACTCTACCTGGGGCAACAAAGGCAAGACTCTGTCTCCCTAAAAAAAAAAAAAAAAAAAAACCTATTGATATTTAAGGGACTTAATCACAGGAATTGCTCTAGGCAAAATTTTAAAGTAGTTTGTTATAGGTTTTATCTTTGGTACCCACAGCCTACCTTAGCTATAAGTACCACCCTACCACACAGTGATCTCTTCTCTATCAAAGTCTCCTAAGAAAAGAATTTGGTATCAGTAATTTCAACTTTAAAGTGGTAATATGTAAATGTGTTTTCTCTCCCAGGATTATTTGCATTTATGGCAGCCTAATATGTGAATGAAAGGCACTGTCTACTGTTAACTGACTTTAAGCATCAGTGAATGGTGACAAAAGTACTGAAGAGAGCAAGTTAAGCATTGCCTGAAATGACATCTCAACTACTGAACCGAATCTGTCAATTTATTATCTAAAAACCAAAGATTGATACAATTATAAAAATGACAGCTGTTTTAAAACCATGTTTATAATAAAAAAGTTAAATGGTGAGATTATTCTACTAAACCTCCTACGTTTAAAATATTACTCCATGACTCAACACTTGATCAGTAAAGTGCATATATTAGGTGATTAAATATGAAATGTCCGATTTCGAATCAAAAGTTTAGTTTATTATATCTCAAACAAGCAGCAGTAAAATTAATCAGAGTATGCACCTAAACTATTGACACAGTTTTGCCATCTTAATGGTAGCTTGTTTATGCCAGCAGTGAAGAAGCCTGGAGAGCAAGTGGTGATGAAATCACTAAAGGCTTTTTCCACAGATTGTTGAGAACTGAATATTTTTCCTTGCAAGAAATGCTCCATAGCCTGGAATAAGTGGTAGTCCGCTGGTACAGGTTTGGTGAATACGGTGGATGACGGAGAGTTTCCAAGTCCAGCTTCTGCAGTTTGAGTAGCATTGTTTTTTGCGACATGTGGTCTTGCAAGAGGACTGGCCTGTCTCTATTGAACAATCTTGACTGCTTAATCACAAGCATCCTCATCATTTCATCCAATTGGTTGCAGTAAACATCCACTGTAATCAACTGACCGGGTTTCATGAAACTGTAGTGGATAATACCAGTGCTGGACCACCAAACAGACACTATTAGCTTTTTATGATGAATATTCAGTTTTGGACTGTGTTTTGGCATTCACCTTTATCCAACCATTGTGCTGAACGCTTGCAATTCTCAAAAAGAATCCATTTTTCATCACATAGAATAATACAGTATAGAAATGATTTGCCTTTATGTCATGACAGCAAAGAAAAGCAAGCTTCAAGATGATTTCTCTTCTGACACTTGTTTAATTCATGCAGTACCCATCTGTCCAGCTTCTTTACCTTGCCGATTTGTTTCAAATGGTCCAATATTGTTGGAAAAGTAATGTCAAACCTTGCTGCTAATTCACACATAAGTTGAGATGGTTCACTTTGCCTACAGCTTTCAGCTCATCATCATCCACCTTGGTCTCAAATCACCCACATGGCTCATTTTCAAGATTAAAATTACCAGGACAGAACTTCGGAACCTCTCAAACCATTGACGTACTGTGCGTTCATTAGCCACATCCTTTCCAAATACTTCATTGATATTTCAAGCTGTATGCACTGCACTGGTTCCACAACGGAACTTATATTCAAAAATAACACCAATTTTTGACTTATCTGTAGTTTTACAAAAATTGCTCTCAAAAAAAATTTGAAAGATAATCACAAGCCAACATGTGCATTTAGAAAGAATGAAGATGTACCTTCACCAAAAAAAAAGTGCCAAAGTGAAATGTCAGAGATATCAACTATCAAACTTAGCACTTAAGGAAGTTGGACATTCCACACTTAATAACCTAATAAATTCTAATCACAGTAAAGAAGTGACAATTTAGTACACTAAAAAATTTATCACACCACCCAAAATCAGAAAATAAACATGTTAATTATCTCTTTAAATACTATCAGTAAGTCATAAATCGTATCTAATATTTACTATGACTGGTTCTATGCTGCTGGAGTTTTGGCAATTTAGGTTTCCACAGCATATTTATGTAAAATTTATTGCTGAATTCTACCACACATCAATTCTTTTTATTATTTTAAATTGGTTTCAAATTTCATTAATACTGATCACTTGATTACTGTTTATAATTTAATGTAGTTACACAATTGCTCGATACCTTTTGATAGATACATTTAGGAAGCAGACATTTAATTCATTTCAATAAATGTTTCTATGTACCTACAACATGTCCTAGATGTATTACACATTAAAATAAAGCTATAGTGAGAGCTAAGCAGACATGTTTATTACAAGCTTCTGTTTACTGGTACATAAAACTTCTCAAAATAACTCCTCTTGGATCTGGAATATTTTCACTCTTATGCAAGGGTATAATTTAAAGAAGACTGAGTAAGTTATCTCATTTCATATATTCAAGGACTTATCAAACCTTTAGAAATTATACTGTATTACAGTGAAGACCTGATAGGTGCTACTTGTACCTTTAAATGGCAACAATTACTTCTTTCTCCTAAATTAAATATATTTCTTAATTTTCTAGATTTAAACTAGTCATGACACTGTACTAATTAGGTTAGAAATCTAAAGAATATGAGAAATTTTATATTATTTCTTATATATGCATATAACTGTATTATGTGTTAATATACAAGGCATCTAAATACATTTTAATGCATATTTATTTGGAAAACTGCTCTCTGAAATACAGTTATTCTTTTCCCAGGTGAAAATTGATCCACATCATTTCTATACCTTTTCCACTAACTTATCTTAGCTATTTTCTTACCTTAATACCAAATCATAACACCTGACTGAATAATATCTGAATATTCACTTAGAGTTGTATTAGCTTAATAGCTTTAGAACCCTGCCTAAAAATGGTTATCAACCCTATGAATATAAAAATGCTGTACATACAGTTTATGCAACACAACTGAGAAATTCAGATGGTTTTGTTGTGTCTATTTCTCACCAGTCTGGAAATTAGCCTCAAACTTATGTAATTAGACTATTACCCTAAATAGAAATTCTTAGCACATCAAAATAGTGCTTTGAATGGGGCTGATTTCTTTACTGTTTTGGTCACTAATATAGCCCTAGAACTGAGAACAGCCTGCACGTAGTAAAGCATTCATTAAACATATAGTAAATGAATCTCATTAAACCCTAAGACCTACTGATAGTTAATAGCAGAATTAAAATTAATTCACAATCCCCTAATTTCAAGCTCTTTCTTAGGTATCATCTATTAATTTTTCATTATGTTTTTTAAAAAACAAAGGGTCAGACAATTACTTTGCTATGACCTATTTCTTAGAGAAATACTTATGTTGATCCCAGGAAAAGTAAGCAGTGGTTTTGGCTTTACTTCTTTGATTGGTTGAATGGTCTGAGAGGTTTACACAGCAAACACAATATTTACATACAAACGTTGACTTCTGAAGCCTGCAGGAAATCATAACTGCCTGAAACCCACACCATCAATTATCAAATGAAAATCGTATTATCAGCACGTCTAGCTTCTGGCAGTAGCCAATCTTTGAAAGTATAAATCAGCATGTATTTGAGCAGGCTACTGTGTGAATATAATAGTTTTATATGTTGCTGTGAAATAATGAACACTTCTGATGTATTTTTTAGTTTTGTATTTAATGCAGCTTATTTAAAAACTGACTTTATTCCCCCACCATATTACTATTCTTCTAGTGTACAGCTGCCAAGCATAGTTAAATCTGATTAGGCCCCATGCTAAGTTAATCAATCTGATAATGTCAGACATTATTAAGAAAGCATACATGATACGGTCACACTACTATCAGAAGCATGTATACCAAAGCCTTTGTTTTTCCCAGAACACTGCAATTGCCTATATTAGCTCAGGTTTTTTTTTTAAAGAATGAATGAAAAAAGGAAAAAACCTCTTTTTCTCTTCCTTAGGCAGGTACCAAAAATTACTCTGTTAAAAATTAATACTATAAAGAACTATAACTTTGTCAGTCTTTTTTTTATATAATGAAATAGTATCAAAATTGCAATCAAGATTAGAAATAAAAACAAAATTTTACAAAAGTATAATTGATCACAATATAAAATAGTACCTCAAGATATTTTCAAGTAATAAATTTCTATTTTATTTTTGTACATAATTGTTAAAGAACTCAAAACATAATCCACATTCTCTACTTCTGATTTTTATACATTTGCTGAATACAAGGTTAACTCTAAGTAAAAAGGGAAAAGTATCATGATTATTTGAACATATGAGTCTGCATCATGATCCCGCTCTAAGAAAAGAGTCACATATTTTAGAAGGTAGAAAGCATTATGAAATACATTAACATTTTTGCAAATGTTCTAGCTTTCATTTCTTCTGAAGATATGAAAAGATCCAAAGAAGATAAAGCAAATGGAGTTCTATGCTAATGTAAATTAATCCCCCCCATCATTTATATATTAGAATTTTTCAGTCAAAAGTTATTTTTAACTTACTCAAGAGCAGCACAATTTTAGTTCCCTAGTATTCAATTGTAAATGGTATGTTTCTTGAAATTAAAATATAAAAGCAAAAATTAGAATAAAGTGTGTTTTTACAGAACTGTAATTCCAAGAAATGTGATTTACTGTCCACGTGGTGGGGGGAGGAGTAAGAGGTAGGTAACTTATTAAAGGAGCTGTCTAAAGGAAATGAATAATTGAAAATCATGGATCCTCTCTAACAACCAACCTGTGCACATGCCAGATAGCCGTCTTACTTTCATTGGCATCACAAGGCAGATAAAGAGAGACAGAAATTTTTTAAAAATAACCTTATCTCCATTTTTCTCCCCCACACCATGTCTTATCAACCTACAAAGCCTTTGGTATCTTTCAGTAGTCCCTTAAGTGACATCTTCTCAGATGCTGTCTGTGAAAATCAGATGAGATGGAGGCAAACATTATTATGAACAGAAAGAAACTCAAGTTCAGATTTTTAATGAACAGGAATCTGCTGGGCGACACACTCTGCCTCCAATACAAACTTAGTCTTCAGACACTGTGACAAAAAGGGATTGGGCGTTCTCTGCTATATAAGCCTTGAATCACCCTTTCCTTCTCCTCCCAAGCCACCTCTTTTAACCCTCCCTCCTACCTCATGATTGTGGATTTCTTTTTAAGCTTTTGGTTTCTTTTTAATTAAGAAATCTAAGCACCTCTACCTATCAAACTATAATAAGGCAATAATTAACGTTGTTGAAACTATACAGGGCAACAGAAAATTGCATAGATTACAAACCCTTTGTCCAATAGCAGGTAAAGTGTTCTTCTAAAATATAAATCATCTTGGGACTCCTCCACTAAAAACACTTCAAAGGCTTCCCATTACTCTTAGGAAAAAGAACTAAATACTTAAAGTATCCAGAAATACTCTGCAGGATCTAGCCCCAGCCTTATCTTGAGCCAATCCATTCAGGTCCTCAGGATTACAGTCACACTTGGTCGAATTTCCATTTCTAGAATACACCCACCTTAAAGCCACTCCAAGGCCTCCATACATGCTGCCTCCTCTGCCCAAAACACTTCTTTCCACTTTAGCTACTCAACTTAGGCTCTAAAGGTGTTTTTTCAAAGATGATTTCATTCTTGCCACCCTTCCTCTCACCCTATGTAACATACTTACTTTCAGAGCAGCCAGAATTTCTCTTTCATAACCTTTCTCACAATCGCAATTAAATAAATTGAGAGTAGTGTTAATCCTCAATATTTTCCTCCAGAATGTGGGCATCGGCAATGGTTGTTTTGTTCATTAATATGGTCCCTCTACCTAACACAATGCTTTGCACACAGTAGGCACTCAGATGGTTCCTGATGAGGATGTTAACAACAGCTCCCTCAAAGGTTATTTTGAGGCTGGGCATGGCAGTGCACACTTGTAGTCCCAGCTATCAGGGAGGTTGAGGCAGGAGGATCGCTTGAGCCCAGGAGTTTGAGGCTGCAGTGAGCTATGATCACACCACTGCACTCCAGCCTGAACAACAGAGCAAGATCCTCGTCTCTAAAAAAATAATTTAAAAATTTAAAAATAAAGGTTATTTTGAGGATTAAACTGAATTCACACAAAGCCCAGATCCTAACCAGCACTACATACAAGTTAGCTGTTATTAATATTGATTTTAGATGAGTGAATAAATAAGGGCAATTAGGCAATATTTATCAAAACTCTTGAAAAAAATGAATACTGTTAGACACAGCCCCACTCCATTTATTTTCTCCACAGTTTACTGTAAAGAAATAATGAGAGCTATGGCGAATATTCCTAAATAATATCCAGTATATCATCATTTTTTAAAGTAAAGAATTCTAGGGACAGATAACTTACAGAAGATGAAGGAATATGACAGTGAAAATCATTTTCTTAAGGAATCCAGGCGTCTTTTCAACAATATAAGTTTTCATAACTTAAAAGAATATTATAAGATAAAATTATTTACATTTATAGGCTGCCATTAGTTTTAAACATAATCCAAGATCAGAAATCACCACATGGAGAGACAAATACAACAGCACAGCAATTCATAGCTACTGTGCTTTAAAAGTGATTTTTTAATCAATGGTGTCCTACAATATTAAATATTTGACCTTCCTTCTTTTATCAACAACACTTTTTTCCATTGTATCAAAGAGTTTCTGCACAATGATGATCCAGTCAATCAGCAGAGTCAAGTTTATTAACATCTAGATCACATTTTAAACAGCATGTACTATGTCAACTTCAAATAAAAATAACACTGGAAAGTGGGAGAATGATTCATAATTCAACAACTTTAAGTCCATTCGCTTATTCCATGATACTTTAAAATCATCACACAGTTAAGTCCTCAAGTAATGTTGTTGGTAAGTTATTGGAAACTGCAACTTTAAGCAAAACAACATATAAGGAAACCAATTTTTTTTCTCATCAATGTTAGAACTAAACATCATTCGAGGACCTGCCACACATCATTTCACTTAAAAGTCACAGTTTCAAAGAAGCTATCAATGACTTAAGTGAAAACTTACTGTATTGCTTTTTATTATATAAAATGCTTTAGAAGTATAACCCATCTGTGATGATTAATTTTATGTATCAACTTGACTGAGCGAGAGGGTGCCCAGACATTTGGTCAGACATTATTGTGGGTGTGTTTTTGAGGGTGTTTTCGGATGAGATAAACATCTGAATTGGTAGACTGAGTAAAGCAAATTGCCCTCCCTAATGTGAGTGCCCCTCATGTTATCAGTTGAAGGCCTAAAGAGAACAAAAAGGTTGACCCTGTCCCAAGGAAGAGAGAACTCTTCCTACATGACTGCTTGAGCTGGAATATCAGTCTTATCCTGCCTTGGGACTCAAACTGAAACGTGCTCTTCTTGGGTCTTAAACTGGCCAGTTTTCAGACTGGAACTTACCCCATTGGCTCTCCTGGTTCTCAGACCTCTGGACTCAGGCTGGAACTACACTAACAGCTCTTTGAGTCTCCAGCTTGCTGAATGCATATCTTGGGAATGTTCAATCTCCTTAATTGCACAAGCCAATTCCTTATAATAAATCTCTTTCTCTCTCTCTCTCTCTCTACACACACACACACACACACACACACACACACACGCACACACATATCCAGTTGATTATGGTTCCCTGGAGAATGCTAATACACCATCCCATACTTCCATTTCTAAACTCCCTTCCACACACATACTACAATACACTCACACTCAATCTTTTGAAGGCCAATCAGAATACAAGTTCCTAAAACTCAAGGTCTATATCTCTTCCTTATTGCTATCATCTTAACTTTTAGTGCCTACTATATGTTAATCATAGGAAATAGAGGAATGAATAAGTAAGATAAAGGCTATACCTTCCAAGTTACTCAGAGGTTAGATCAGATGCAAGCAGATCAATTAGGAACGGCCTGTTAACAAATGAAGTATAAGTCCAGCTGTCAGGAGGATTTCGTAAAAGGTAGACAATTATCTTTCTTAATCCAGGACTTGTGATCAAACACTAGATTTATTTGAGAAAAACAACTGCACAGCTAAGAGAATCTGTTCAATGAATTCCTGAAACCATTATTAAACATTATAATTAGTAACAAAAATCCGCACAAATGAAAGCTGATGGGGGACTTTCTGACACATGAAGCTAGAAATATCAGACACCAGTAATAATCCATGCACTCAAACCATTTCCTTCTTATTTCTCTCAAGGCTTAGAGACAGCCACTCAGTTGGTATCTGCATCAGAACCTATGCTGTGTGCTTCTCTGTGTGCTCTACAGTTCCCAAGGGCCAGACACAAATGCTTGGCTAGAAGGAGAACAAAACCAGGGAAGTGGGCAAAGCCTCCCCCCAGGGTGTTTGTGAGCCAGGCTGTTTCCCATAACTCCAACCCTTGGCTCCAGACTCTTTCCTGAGGTATAGAGTAACCTAGGCCCACAGGGCTCTCGCAGAAAGGAGTACAGGGGCCAGGTGTGGTGGCCCACATCTGCAATCCTAACACTGTGGGAGGACGCAGCAGGAGGATGGCTTGAGGCCAGGAGTTTTAGACCAGCCTGAGAGCAAGAGTGAGACCTTGTCTCTACAAAAAATAGAAAAATCAGCCAGGCCTGGTGGTGCAAGCCTGTAGTCCCAGCTACTCAGAAGGCTGAGGCAGGAGGATCACTCAAGCCCAGGAATTTAAGGTTGCAGTGAGCTATGATGATGCCATTGCATTCTAATAGGGAAACAGAGCCAGGAGCAATCTCCAAAAAAAAAAAAAAGAAAGAAAGAAAAGAGTACAGGATCAGCCAAGCCCTATATGCACAAACACACCATCCCAGCACATGCACTGCACCCAAAGGCAACCCTCCCCTAAAACAGTGGACTGAGAGTAGCTTCAGGAGAGGAGGAGTCCTGAGCCTCACCCTAGATGGGGAAGATCTTGTGGCAGGGAAAGCACACTAGACAAAAGGAGCACAACTGGCCATTGGTAAAGTAGAAAAAAGAAGGGAGTCTGATCACAGAGTCAAGGACCCACTACTGCTGGGGTAGTAGCCAGACAGACAGTGCATGAGCTACTCAGGGACATGCACCAGGACAAGGCATTTCTGGGGTCCTGCCAGTTACATAGCAGGAGCTCTCATTCAAGGTTTTCAAGGAATTTCTAGTTCCTGATATTATTTTGACCCATATTTCTTGATTCTTAGCCCCCTGGGGCTGGCTAGGGCCTGAGAAAACATGTTGTTCACTTATAAAGATTTCTCCCCCCTCTTTTCTACTAGGTGCTTCACCATACTAAGCTGCACATTATTTTTCTCCCTCTATGATTTCTCTCTACTACTGCTTTCATTGCCATGGGCTTTCTGCTCTCTGCCAATGAAGAGCTGCAGTGTCCTGCACAAGCTATTTCAGCTGCTGCTGCTCCTGCTCCAGCTCTATTATCTATTAAACACTGCTCTTTGGTGCCCAGAGCAGTTGAGATTCTCTTAACTGGCCTTTTGCATGACAGTAATGAACATTTCCTCTTTGTCCTCTTTCTCCCACCCTCCAATCCTGTCCCGTTGGAAGGTGAAAACTGATTGCCTAGCAGGATGTGTCCCTTTCCAGCTAATAAATATAGTCCAATCTTTGAGTGCCTTCTACATTTCAGCGTGTCCCCAGTAGCAACACAGACCCAAAGGCCTTTGGACTTCAACTTTTAACTCTACATGCCAACTCTAAGTGGGTTTGAAATGCATTACCCACCTAAAACGAGCTTCCTATATGAGGGGGGGAACAAATCCAGCCTCCTCACCAATAGCTCCCTGTTGCCTCAACCACACGTATTCCTGGATGAGGAAGTCCCTGAGGCAGAGAGAGCCTACAATGTATAAGAGTCAAATCAACCACTGGAAGGAGAACTGGCAAAAAGGAATTCATTTTTATTTTCACTAGGATTCTTGGTTTCTCTGTCAGTCTCTAGCTTATTCTATCGTCCACCCGACCTCACTGCCCCACCCCTCCGTCTCCCTTCAGCAGATCTTATTTAAGGTTTAGAAGAGAACTGCTGCTGGCCCCAGTCGCCTCTCCAGTCTGGTCATGCACACTTGATTCACACCCTGACTTCAGCCACCTCTTCTAGGCTAAACCCCTTCATATGTCTATATTTCTCCTTATCACTTGGGGAGGGTGGAGGGAGTGGAGTGGGAGAGAGAGACCCTTACTTCTCAGCAGAGGTGATCCATTTGCCACCCTCAGTGATCTGAATTTATCCCCTCCAGGACCAACCAAACCATCTTGCAACATCAATCACCACTCTGGTTTTTTTATCTTCAGTTCTTCCTTCTCCATTGATTGGTTCCTTCTCCATAGCATATAAACAGTCTCAAGCTTCTTCAATTCCTTTAAATAAAAATCCTCCTTCAATCCCTGGTCCCCTAGCTTCCAATTCTCTCCTTCTTCCCTTTAAAACTTGCTTCTACAAAGAGATGCCAACACACAAGTCTCCTCACCTTGCACTCACTCTCAAACCAAATATAATGGAGCTGCTTCTCTGTAACACTCCACTGATGCTGTTTCTACTAAATTACCCAAGACCTGTCTCTGAAATGGAGTGGACACTTTTCAGTCCTCCTCTAATCTAGCATCTCTATGCTGCATTTCACAGATGAAAAATTGACCCTCTTGGCTTTTAAACAGTCCCCTAGACTGGGATAATTACCCATGCAATTGCCACTATTTTCCTTTTTCTCAATTTCAAAACAAAGATGTTAACTCTACCATCTATTCATTTGATTTCTGAAGTCTATACAAAGCCCAGGATTGACTGGCAAATAAGCAGGCCATCCACTTCATTCTAAGTATCTGGATTTTATATATGGATCATACTACACGATGCATACTTGGGCCACATCATCATGGTCTTTCACAAAACTCTTCTTACCAAATCATGCTTTGGCATTATGGTCTCAACTTTCTTTGCAGGATCAAAATGAAATAGTCCTATTAACCCAACATCACATGATATAGCAATGCTGTTGAAGAAATCATCCCTAAATCTCCCAGAGACGCCTTTTGAGGCTCCTACAGTACTAAGAAAGAGGGTTCTATGTGGTGTTCTCCCATGTAACATTGTCCTCCCCACTTTTTTTTTTCTTTTTGCTATAGAAAATTCAGAGTCAAAGTCATGATCAAGTCCTTATAGCCGTGGAACCTGAAGACATGAACATTCAAAATTTTCTTTTTCTTCCTGGTTTGAACATTTATTCTGATTTGCATTTCCCTCCATAGAGATTAAGAGCAATGGTTAGACTTCATACCTCCTACCTCCATCTCCCAGAATGTTACTTAACGCCTCTGTCATGTTCTCAACAGAAAAACACAGGTAACCATAGTACTTACATCATATGGTTGGTGTAAGAATTATAAAAGACTATCTACCTGGCTTACATTGAATACTATATGTTAACTATTATTATTATTATTATTAGTCACCACAAATACTGTGTAGAATGAGATGGAGTACAGATAAACTGTAGTCTAATTTGCCCAATCTGAAAGCTTGCAAAAAAAAACAGGGAGGCTTTGACCTATGTATTCTAAGGTACCACTGACTGATGCTGTTTCACAAAAATTTTAAAACAAAAGAGTTAAGAACACTAAGACTGGCCAGGCACAATGGCCTATGCCTCTAATCCCAGTACTTTGAGAGGCTAGGCGAGAGGATCGCCTGAGCCCAAGAATCTGAGATTGCAATGAACTATAGCGATGATGCCACTGCACTCCAGCCTGGGCAACCCTGTCCAAAAAGAAAAAAAGCCTAAAATTTTTAAGGAGGTATATATAAAAATCTTACCCTGAGTCCAAGAAGTAAACTAACTTTGAACCAAACTTTGGAATACTTTGTAATAACAGTATAAAGTCATGGCTTTTAATGGTCCTTTTAAGCCTTTACCAAAATATCATAAAAATCACAGTTACTGAAATAGTCTTTTGATAAGAAATTACACTCCTTAAACTTAAGCAGAGCTGTGTTTCGACCATTCTTTTTTTTTTAACATACAGCTAACAAATCGTTATAGCTCTTAGATGAAAGAGCCCTCCCCTGCTATAATTTTTAAAAAATGAGCATCTTCCACTATGTTGACATGATTGTATTATCATGTTCCAAAAAGGGACTCAAGTAACTGAATCTGTTAGCCTATCACTATCAGAACAGCTAAATACCATGCCAAAGCCAAAAACACTATTATAGGCAGATGCTCTTCAGAAATTCTACTCAACAAGTTAACTCATTTAATTACTGTTAGAGTGTGGAATTGGTACGTGGGATGAGAAAGATTTCTCACACAGAGTTTAGGATACAACGAAGTATAAAGTTTATTTATTTCTCTGAGAAACAGAGAGAGAGAGAAGGGAGGGAATGGCCATGACACACAAAGGAAGGAGTGAAAATGCTGCGCCACTGAGTAAAGTTGCTTGGAGTTTTAAGGGGGAAAAATGGCTTTTTTCCCTCTGCTTTAGCAGACTGATAACAGAAGCGGCAAAGCTGTTGCAGGTGTTCTTTATTTTCTCTCTGTGACGCTGACTTTACCTGAGTCTTTCGAATTTGGTGCTGGCAAGAACTGTGCAGAGTTGGAGCAGGGAGGAGTCTACACCCTTAACTGTCTGCTTAGGGCTCTCCAAGGCTATGAAAATGAAACTCTTAGAGATAACAAGTTAGGCCACAGGTGTTTTAATTAAACAAAACAAAGGGCAGTTGTACTG
>CAUYSK010028816.1:0-10887 GCA_963575035.1 Avahi laniger | reverse complement strand
CTAAAAATAGAAAGAAATTATCTGGACAACTAAAAATACATAGAAAAAATTAGCCGGGCATGGTGGCGCATGCCTGTAGTCCCAGCTACTCGGGAGGCTGAGGCAGGAGGATTGCTTGAGCCCAGGAGTTTGAGGTTGCTGAGAGCTAAGATGATGCCACGGCACTCTAGCCCAGGCAACACAGTGAGACTCTGTCTCAAAAAAAAAAAAAAAAAGAATAATCTTTCCATACAAGACCCTTAACTTAATCATACCTGAAAAGTACCTTTTGCTATGCAAGAGAACATATTCACACGTTCTGGGGATTAGGATGTGAACATCTTGTGGCAGGGCTCTTATCCTGTCTACCACATAACGTAACCATAAATCACCTAAATAATTTAAAATAATTTCTTAATATCATAAAATATCCATTCACTATTCAGAGTTCCAGTTGTCCCATAAATACACATTTTTATAACTTTAGAAAAAATAAGGTCCATAATTGCAATTGATTGATATGCCTTTGATGTCTCTTTTAATCTATAGTTTCCTCTACCATCTCTCTTTTCTTCTTGCAATTTATTTGAAAAATCCTGTTTTCCCATGTTCTGAACTTTGTTAATTGCATCCCCATATGTTACTCTATCCCCTGTATTTCCTATAAATTTGTAGTTTAGAGGCTTGGTAAGATTCAAGAATTTTTTTTTTTTTTTGGCAAGAATACTTTCTAGATGTTTTTCTATCAGAAGGCACATAATGCCTGGTTGTCTCTCATTTTATGATGTCAGCAGCTGTTGATATTTAATGCCTCAATCTATTAGGTCAGCGGTTCTCAAGGTGGGGTCCCCAGACCACATCTTCCTCACCTGGGAACTTGTCAGAAATGCAAATTCTTGGGCCTCACCCCAAACTCACTGGATAAGAAACCCTGAAGTCGGGTCCAGCAATCTGTATTTTAACAAGTCCCCCAGGGGATTCTGATGCAGTTTAAAGTTTGAGAAGCCCAGCTGTTCATCAAGGGCTGCCAAGTGGTGATATTTAAGACTGACATTACATAAGGATTTAGGCAAAATAATGTAAGAAAAACCTCGAAAATAAATTAAGGCCATGCTCAAAACAGGAAAGTAGAGAAGCAAACATATTTTCTAAATGAGGAATTGAAAAGGTATAAATATGGAATCCACACCATTTCAGTGACAAACACACATCAGAGAAACTCTAAACCAAAGGCTTACCGTTTTAAAATATTCCAAATTATTTCTTTGAAATGACAGTTTAAGTTAAGAATGCTTTAAAATATAAAATCTCTCATCAAGATTTAAGAAAAATTTTTTAATGAAGAACAACAGCAATGTTGATTTAATGAGTAAGTAGATGAAAAGAATAAAAGTCAGTGTTTTAGGCACTTTGTCATTCACAGGCTTGAATTCAGAAAGACATAACTGAAATTCAGAAATTTTATGTGGGCTTTATAGCAGTACTATACCTCTATTTCCAATGTAAAATGTTTGTGAACACTTAGGGTCTCTCATGAGACCAATAGAGAAAGAATGAGGAGTTGGGTAACCTGGATTAAAGTAGGCTGTACTCCCCCTTTGGGGATTGTGATTGATTCAAAGTTCACCGGACTCTAAAGTGAATGGAAAACAACCTCACCAGACATAAGCCCCTCTCAGGGCTGTTCCAGACCACTGGGCCAAAGCCAGCATCTAGCATTGTAACTCATCTGCATGATATGCTGTGCACTTTCATTCCTCATTCAGGCAGGAAGTATTTACTGAGCCTACCACATGCCAGGTTCTGTGATAGATGCATAGTCAGCAAACAAATAAGCGATTTTAATGATAAAAGTGATCAATGATGTTCATGTGTTGCTTACAGGCACAAATAGATATTTATTTGTTAAGCAAATGGACTCATATGTGTTTATGTAAATGAATAAAAATAGTCCTTCATGCAAAATACTGTAGACTTTGAATATAGAACACAGTGAAATTAGACAAGCTAACATGAAATTCACTCAGAACATTTTCCTCCTTTTCTTAAAGAAGTTATTTAGCTTCTCGTTTTTGGAAATTTTTAACAAACTCTCCTTCACACATTCCCAGCAAGTTGCCTTTCCAAACCTTGCTTCTAGGCATCTAGAAGGAATCAGTCAACCACATGGTCTAAAGACCTGGGTCCAGCAGTCCTTGAATAGCACAGTACTCTCAATGGCTTCTCTTCTCCCCTCCAGTGATAGGGACCATCAGCCCAGTGCCTGAGAAAAGAAGATGGAAATCTGTGGCTTTGTGGGATGCTTTGTGTAAACTCACAGTGTGCAAACCTTTTTTATTATATAGTGTTGGCGAGGAGAGGGAAAGAAAAATATACCAAGCCTAAAGTCTGCAAACTTCCAAAGCATGACACAACACATTAAAGGTTTAGTGTCATGAACAATCAGGTCCTTGTCGTCTACCCATTTGCTATTCCACAAATAGCAGGCAAGCTCTAAATTTTCATAAAATGTTTTGACAGCGCAGGATGGGCCAACTTTCTGGCGATCTCTCTAAGGAAATGACTGCAAATGTTTTTTGGTGTGAACAACCTTAAGTATTTTAAATCCTTGGTAAATAGAGTTGCCAACAGTCCCAAATTTGTTTTACTATTTCTGAAATGAACATTCAGGATTATTTTAGGATAATTTTTTCAATAATAAATATTTCAATAAATGAGTTATCCTATTTCCCTTTCTTAAATATTGATGACTTTGGAAAACTTTGTAAATGAGAAACAAACTTTAGAAGCCACATTGTAGAAGTTGAGATAAATAAAAATTTCCTAGAAAGCATATTATAAAAACAACATGACTCTATTGAGGCTTCTAGGAATAATGTATAACCACAGTCTTTACTATATGATAATGCTAATTTCTAAATCAAAGGTTTGAGAAACCAGCATAACTTACTAACCTGAAATGATTCTAGAGTACTCTCTTCAGCAAGTTATCCTGAAAGATGTTCTAAATCTGGCTTCCAATATGGACACCACTAGCCACATGTGGCTATTTGAATTTAAATTAATTGAAATGAAATAAAATTAAAAATTTAGTCCCTCAGTCATACTTGCTTCATTTCAAGTGCTGTATAGCTAGCTACATGTGGCTAGTGGCTACCATACTGGATAGTGCAGAACATTTCAGTCTCAAAGAACATTCTATTGAACAGAGTTGTTCTAAATCCTTGCTATTTAAAGGGTGGATCAACAGCTTTGGCATCATCTGAGAGCTTGTTAAAAAGGCAGAATCTCAGGCCCCCCACCAAACTTACAGAATCAGAATCTTCATTTCAATGTATAAGTCCATTTGCTTAACAAGTGAATACCTATTTGTGTGCACATTAAAGTTTGAGAAGCACTGTTCTAAGTCAGTGTTTCCTAGACTGGCTTAATCATGAGAATCACTTAACACACTCAGTCATTCAGAGTCCAGGGTCTTGCTCTAGATCTAAATTTGACTCTTCAGAACAGGTGCTTAGGAATCTATGCTTAACAAACACCCCAGGTGATTCTTATTGCTCTGGAATTGGGCATTGATTTTTTAAAACTCCCAGGATTCTGATGGGTAGCCAAGGTTAAGGACTGCTGCTATAAATGATACTGATCTCAGAACTGCCTCTAGTGTTAAAATTAAGTATTAGATTTTTAAACAGACATAAAATAAAATGGCATTAAAAGTAAATCTAACAGTCTATGCAGCTTAGAAACACAGGTAAAGACCTCTTCATTCTATACTCCATGAGCTAAAACAAGAAGTATCAATATAAGGTTTTGACTGAGTATTTTGCCAATTTCCATGTTATATAATCATACATAATTCTATATGGTTTTATTTTGTTTTGTTATGTTTTATCTATTTTTTGTGTCTTGGCTTTCTGAATAAAATGATTAGTTCCTTGAGGATGAGTGCTGTGGTTTGAATGCCCCTTCTAAAACTCATGATGAAAATTTAATTGCCATTATAATAGTATTAAGAGGTGAGACCTCTTAGTATTAAGAAGTATTAAGCATTAAGAGGTGATTAGGTCATGAGGGCTCTGCATATGCTTCCTTGCCATGTGGTGCCTTCCACCATGGGATGACCCTTGCCAGATGCCAGTACCATGCTCTTAGACTTTCCAGCTTCCGGAACAGTGAGCCAAATAAACTTCTGTTCTTTATAAATTATTCAATCTGTGGTATTCTGTTATAACAACAGAAAATGGACTAAGACAGAAAATTGGTACTAGAAGTCGGGTTGTTGCTATAGCAAATACCTGAAAATGAGGAAGCAGATTTGGAACTGGGTAATGGATAGAGGCTGGAAGAATTTAGAAGTGCAGGCTAGAAAAAGCCTGAATTGCTGTGAATGGAGCATTAGGGGTGATTCTGGTGAAGACTCAGAAGAAGACAAGAACTGTAGGGAACGTCTGGAACTTCTTAGGGATTACTTAAGTGGTCATGATCCTGGTAGAATATGGATAGTAAAGGCCATTCTGATGAGGTCTCAGACAGAAATGAGGAACTAGGTATTGGAAACTGGAGTAAAGGCCATCCTTGTTATACAGTTGCAAAGACCTTGGCTGAAGCATGTCCATGTCCTAGGACTTTATGGAATGCAGAACTTAAGAGTGATGAACTAGGATATCTAAACAGCAAAGCATTCAGGCTGCTGTGTGGCTAGTTTTAATGGCATACACTGAGATGCAAGAACAAATGACTTGAAGACAGAATTTATAACTAAAAGGGAAGCAGAGCAGAAAGATTTGGAAAATTCACAGCCTGGCCATGTAAAGAGTGAAAAAGTATGTTCAGGAGCAAATACCAAGTGTGTGGCCAAGCAACTGCTTGCTAAAGAGATTAGTATGACTGAAAGGAAGCCAGGTGCTATTCACCAAGACAATGGGAGAAGGACCTCAAAGACACTTCAGAGATCTTCGAGGCTGCCCTCCTATCACAGGCCCAGACCTCGAGGAGGGTAGAATGATTTCAAGGGACAGGCCCAAGGTCCCCTCCACAGGCTCACTGCCCAGGGCTGCTTCACGATTCTGCTCTCCTCATTCTAGTGCAGCACCCCTTGGCGTGCAGCTCAGGTCCCCACTCCGAGTGCACAAGCAGTGAGCCTTTGCTGCATCCACATGGTGTTAAGTCTACAGGCTTGCAGAATACAAGAGTTGTTGGGGGGATGGCTACCTCCACCTAGGTTCCAATGGATGTTGCAGATAGCTGGGTGGGGCCAAGCAGAAACCTGCCATATGGGCGGAGCTGCCACAGAGAGTCCTCATTAGGGCAATGCCTAGGGAAATTTGATTTCCACGGAATCAAATTTCATATGTTAGTGCACCCAGTATTTTTTTTGTAGTTATTTGTTTGTTTTTAATAGCATCCCTATAACAAATCTTTCTGTAAGGTAAATAATCACTGTGTTGTGCATGTAATTATCTCCTAATTTACATATTTAGTAAATTTCTATTTTCAGCTATTCTCTGACCTCCCTCTCTATAGTATGTGTGTGTGTGTGTGTGTGTGTGTGTGTGTATATATATATATATATATATAATCTTCTTCATATGAGTAGCTATCCAAGGGACCCCCACAATTCCCTTTCTCTCTCAACCTGGCCAGAGTAGGGTTTGCATTGGCTTAACCTAGCTTACACTGCTCCAGCCTGGCATCCTTCTCACTCTTCCCTAGTCCCGGTTTCTCATCCTGTATCATCGCCTGTGCAGGTTTTTGGGGACCAGAACTATGTTCTTTGAATCCACAGCTCCTTTATTCCCCAAACCACATCCTCATTTCCAATTTTTTCACTCCAGAGATCCAGACCCGTTCCTCACTTCACTCAACAAATATTTGCCAACCATTTTCACTCTATACAGTGCACTGAATTAGTGCATTACAACGAAAGGTGAACCAGGGAAAGCCCTGGCCTTAGGAACTTGCAGATCTGTGGAGGAGATGACATATACAGCAGAAATAACTATCAGAGAGAAAGGAATGTGTCAGGTCTGGCCCATACCTACAAAATCAACACTGACCCAGATCCTAGCATGAATCTAACCTAAGGAAGGAAGTGTTTAACAGACTTCAGCCCCTGCAAGGTCAGACATAAGCATCCAGCTACCTTTCCTTATCATTTGATTCTGGTGTAGGTCCTTAATTCTTACTTAAGGATTCTTACTTTGTCACTGGAAACTTGCTTAATATCTCAGTCTTCTGCTGGGGGCTCCATATCTTGTCATTGGATTCTACCTTGGCCTCTGCCCCTCATTTTTGGTTCTAGTAACTTTCACAGTATAATATCTTTTCTTTGGCCTGGAGTCCTTGCATGAACTGCCCAGAACTGCAACTACTAGATGGCAACTTGTTCATTCTTATTCTTCTTTTTAATAGCTTTATTGCTGTATAATTGATATCCAGAGAACTGTACCTATTTAATGTATATAATTTGATGAATTCTGACATATACAAACAACAGTGATAACATCACCACAGTCAAGGTAATAGACATCTCCAATACCTGCCAAAGTTTCCTTGTGTCCCTTTGGTTTTGTTTTTGTGGTGAGAACACTTAACATGAGATCTACCCTCTTAACAAATTTTGAAGTGCACAATAAAGTACTGTTAACTATAGGCACTATGTTGTTCTTCTTGATGCTCTCTGTTGCTACATATCTGCACTTTCAAACTTCACCTTCCTGGGATTACTGTGACTGATTGAGGATGCCAGCTTCTTCATTCTGGGCCCCTTATCCCGTTTCTGTCGGTGACTCAATGGTAATTTACTCTTAGACCCTGAGCCCCCTCACTTGTCCAGCCAAACTCTTTCCAGCTGCCCAAGCAAGCTGTCCCAACCTAGGGAGGGACCAGTTCCAGGTCTCTCCTCCCAGCTGGCTAGCCAGGTATAGCTGATCCTGCCCCACTGAATACTGGGATGCGACTCTAGGTGCTGGAACAGGTGTAGGTAAAGTGTTTAGACTCAGAGTTAAATTAAAGGAAGAGAGATATTTCTTTCTAAATGAGAGGGTGCATGGGGTAACACTTCATGGGGAAGCTCCAAACGGTTTTTTCAGGCAAAAGCACAAATGTGAAGAAATTTGAGAGATGCATAGGAAACAGCAAGTCATTCAGTTTGGCTGGCATGAAGAGCACAGAACAGAGTGGTTTTGTAAAAGTAGGTTGATTCCATTTCATGGAGGGCCTTGAATGCCAGGCGAAGGAGTTTGGATGTTATTCACTAGGAAATGGGGCGCCTCTATAGGTTTCTGAGGAGAAGACATGATTAGAGCTGCACTTCCCCAGTATATGTAGTGTCTCTGGAGTATACCTGGTGACCTGTAATGAGTACCTGACTTAAGGTAGTCACAATGGGAAGGGAAAGGAAGGAACAATTACAAGATTGTTGTAGTGAAAATAGAATGAAAAGATAGGATGCCATTAACTGATACCTCCCTCTTCCTTGCCTTCAGTATTCAAAGATGACTTAGGTTTGTCCTTGCTAACCAGGAGCATGGTGCTGTGTATTTGACAGAAAAGAGAAATGCAGGAGAAGGAAGTAGTAGAAAAAAATGAGAGCGAGCTCTCATTTGATCATGCTAACTTGGAATGTTAGACAGGGGCGGAGATATAAATTTGAAAGTCATGGATTTGAGGGAGATTTATAAATGAGGGATATAGAGAAAGAGGGGATAGGTCAAAGTCAGAATTTGGCTCCAGTCAGGAAACAGGATCTACACCAGTGATTTTAATAGGGAAAACTGAATATAAAGAATTGCTAACCTGGCAAAGGGTGGTTAACTACTGAAATGTAGTTAGAGAACTCAAAGGTATAACAGAAGTAGCTACTGCAGAAAGTGGCCACCACTTCTAGGGCTGAGGGAAAAGTGAACAAAGAAGGAACTTGAAAAAGGACGAGAGGCCCTCACCTGGCAAGGCCAAGATTCAGATGTCTGAGAAAGTGGTGCTCTTAGGTTTGTCTGTGTGGATGTTCCCTGGTCCCCTCGTTCCCAGTGTCAAGAATGAGTACTGGTACTGTGTGGAGGTGATGACTGAGTGATCACAGGCACAGAGCAATTTTATACAGTTTATGACGTAAAAGAAAGAATGAAAGTACAGAAGGTAGCTACACAGAGTGAAAATATGTTCCAAAGAGAGTAGACTGGGTTAGTCTCCACAAGTGGGGAGAAAGACACTGAAGGCTGAGCACACCCTGCCTTTGATAAGCTCACTAGTTTGTCCCACCTTTCTCCTGGCAGAATTGGTCGTGGTTTGCCTTTGGGGGTGATTGACAGGTTGGTGTTATATGACAGATCACATGACAGGTTACATAGCAAGATAGGTTATATAACAGTTTCCCTTCCTGCGTATCCCCAGAATGCTTCACGAGACTCCACCCATGTTATGCTAATCAGATGATAATGAGCTGTAGGTCAGTTAAAGGTTACTAGGAACTTTTTACCATGTATGTTCCCACTGGGGAACAGTTCCTAGCCACAACTTGGTTCCGGCTCTCTGCCCTTAGCCACCTCCTTGCCACCTGTTTACCCTCCACCAGACCTAACAGTGCGGCTGCTGCGGGAACCCACCGCCACAATGAGGAGGAACCCGGCAGGACTGTGAGAGCAGCCCACCGCCCAGAGAAGGCCGCTGCGGGGCCCAGCATCACGCCGTAGCCAGTCAAGCCAGTCCCAGCAGTGGAAGAAACAAGCAAACAGGAAGCAGAAAAATCCTCCAGCGCCCCCATATGGGCAGAGTATTAGATGGGGCCGGCTGCCGGAGAAAATTTGGTTTGCAGAGTCCAGCACCGGTATTACAAAGTAGGGAAAAGACTAACAGTATCAGGTTTTGATAATAATGTGGAGCATAGGAACTCTCAGACACCGCTGGTGGGAGTATCAATTAGTACAACCACTTTGGCAAACAGTTTGGCATTATCTGAAAAAGTTGAAGATGACCCTTTCTAAGCTCGGCTGAAGCCCCGCTTCCGTGGTTCAAACAGCTGCCGGAATATCCGTAGTCGCCGGGCCCGACACGAAAAGCACGCGGTAGCGCCCCATGCCCTGCGTGTGGAACCATCCGGCCCATAGTAAGGTGACCCCCAGGTGTCACACCAAAGTATAAGCAGGCAGGGACTTTAGCTTGGAAGAGTTAAGGATGGCTGGCATGCACAAAAAGGTGGCCTGGTCCATTGATATCTGTGCATCCAAGAACAAGACCACTGAGTCCCTGCAGGCCACTATACAGCGGCTGAAGAAGTACCGCTCCAAGCTCATCCTCTTACTGAGGAACCCCTCAGCCCTCAAGAAGGGAGACTTGGCTGAAGAACTCAAATTGACCACTCAGCTGAAAGGACCAGTCATGCCCACACAGAATGTCTAGGAGAAAGCCAGAGCCACTGCCGAGAAGGAGAAGAACTTAAAGGCATTTGCCACTCTTTGCATGGCCTATGCCAATGCGCAGCTCTTTGGCATATGGGCAAAAAGAGCCAAGGAAGCCACGGAACAGGATGTTGAAAAAAAAAAAGGCTTGTTGGGGACTTGTAATAAAAAAAGAAAAAGACGACGAAGAAGGTGAGCGTAGCCTATGGCCTAGCATTTCTACTCTATGTATATACCCTGGAGAAACATGTGCCTGCAGTGTACATTGAGATAAATGTTTAACAGTCTTCACAGCAGCATAATTTATAATAGCCCCAAACCAAAAACCCTAAGTCCATCTATATTAAAATGTAAATATATATTGTGGCATATTCATTCAATGGAATGAATACACCGTAGCAATGAAAATACACAGCTACACGCTGAGAGATGGATGGAATCTGAAAATCATAATGTTCAGCAAAATGAGAGAGAGAGAGAGAGAGAGAGAGAGAGAGAATGATTCCAAATGGTGTGATTCCATGCCATTCATATTATACTCAAATCTAGGATACATACCCAGGTGTAAAACAAAAACAAACACATGTGAAAAGCAAGGACTGGATTCTCATGAGTTAGGAGTTACCTCTGGGGAGGAGGATGAGGGTCATGATCAAGATTACTTACGTGTGGGGGACTTTTGTGGCATACCATTTTATTGACATCGGTGACTAATGACAGGCTGAGCAATGATTTACTTAATATTCTTCTTTATATAAACTCATATTTTTATGTACATACATGTATTTTTAAATTAACTCTTTATCACTATTTTAAATGGAAAAGCAATATATTGTTATAAATAAAAGGCAGGCCGTAAGAATCAATACTGTGAGAAAAAAACCATGTTATTAAATTTTAGGTACAGAAAAAAACCATATTATTAAATTTTAGGTACAAATTTTAGGTACCTGTAAGAATCTAGACCTGAGATCTCCTCTCTTTTTATTAAAAGAGAAATTAGTAAGCATTAAAGAGGTGTTAAAATGGCAGAGGGGTTAGCATCCACTGGTACTTGCTCCTTAAATTAATTAATCAGGAACTAAAAGAACTGAAAAGGAATAACTCTCTCAAGTAAGCCAATGATAGTTAATGCTATGTCTCAAGACTTCCTGCAGTCACTTTGGTGCCATGGCATCCTAACCAGCCTTTCCTTGATTTGATGCTATTCCCACTCCATGGCACAGTACCCTCGTGGCACGTAAGCATTAATGCTGTTGACATTTCTTGCTCTCACTGAACCATACCAATTTTCTTTAGAAAGTTTGTTAGTTTTTATCTCTGTTTTAATTATACATTCTTCCCTTAGAACTTTTTAAAATTTAAATACAATTTTTTTTTTTTTTTTGAGACAGAGTCTCACTCTTTTGCCTGGGCTAGAGTGAGTGCCGTGGCGTCAGCCTAGCTCACAGCAACCTCAAACTCCTGGGCTCAAGCGATCCTCCTGCCTCAGCCTCCCGAGTAGCTGGGACTA
>CAUYSK010028814.1:0-29280 GCA_963575035.1 Avahi laniger | reverse complement strand
CTTGGGTTGTTTCCACATTCTTGCAATAGTGAATTGTGCTGCCAAGAACATTCGAGTGCAGATGTCTTTATAGTAGAATGTTTTGTGCTCTTTTGGGTAGATGCCTAATAGCGCTATTGCTGGATCGAATGGGATTTCTATTGTTACTGGCAGATTGGACGTCAGTGATAGCTGTGACTAGGTTGGCCTTGGTGAGTGGAAATCCATATTGCTGGACCCATGCACAACCTCCATCCTTACCACCATGGCCACTTTGTTCATGGGCCCATTTGCTGATGACAAGAGAGGCCAGGGAAAGAGGCTGGTTGATATTCACAGAATGGCTCGTCTTATCCACTTGATTATTGAAGTTCTACTCTGCAGAGGTCACCCTTTGGCTAGCATTCTATTCACATAGGACACAAATATTAGGTTATTAAGTATGAAATGCCAGGTTTCCTTAAGTAGTAAGTTTGACAGTTGATATCTCTGACATTTCACTTTGACATTATTTTATTTTTACTGTGAAGGTACATCCTCAGTCTTTCAAACACATATTTTGGCTCATGATTATCTTTCACATTTTTTTTTTCTAGAGAAATTTTTGTGAAACCATGGATAAACAAAAAATTTATGTTATTTTTGAATTGGTTCCATTGTGGAACCAATGCAGCACAAACAGCTCGAAATATCAATGAAATTTTTGGGAAGGATGTGGCTAATGAATACAAAGTACATCCATGGTTTGAGATGTTCCATTCTGGTTTTAATCTTGAAAATGAGCCATGTAGACAACCTGAGACCAAGGTGGATAATGACGAGCTGAAAGCTGTAATGGAAGAGAATCCATCTCAACCTACGGATGAATTAGTAGCAAGGTTTGATGTAACTATTCCAACAATATTGGACCACTTAGTAGGTTAGGCACTCAAGAAGAAAAGGAAGGAAGGAAGGAAGGGAGGGAGGGAGAAAGATAGGAGAGTGTTATTTGGATGAGGAAGAGACTGGGAATCATGTTATATGAAGAATGGAGGGAAGAAATGGGGGTAATTAACTGAGAGGAGAAGACTCAGGGTGGTTATAGAATGAATCTCCAAATCACCAAATGATCTTCTGAAAGAGACATGTAATTTGTTCTCAAACAAAGCCAGGGAGGACCTGGAGAGAAGAGTGATGACCAGTGATTGAAAACAATGAAGGTCTTACTGAGGGCTCTTAAGAGGGAACAGAGTGCCTCAGGGAATTTCCTGACACTAACAGAAATCCAAGCAGGACCTGGACTAGCCTTTGCTGATGCTTAATGCTGCAGAAGGGATTCAACCTTTAGACGGGGATGGATTGCGTGATCTGAAAAGTGTCTCAAAGTCCAGTTGCCCCAGCCTTTCTTCAGGGCCTTATATCATTGTTCTCTGGGTGGTTGGTGTTCTTGGAAGTGCAAATGAGCTGTGAAGCAACTTTTGATCTTTTCTGGCACAGTGCAAAGTTGTGCAAGGCTTCTTTCCCAAGTCAGTATTGGGGAAAAAAATAACTCCATTAGAAGTGCTAAATGAGGATCATAATGAGATATCCAAAGTCTTGCCAAGTGAATTTAATCACTTTCTGATCCCAACAGCCACACAATTCAACTCTTTTTTAGCATAATTAAGCAAGTGACAATGAGGATACTATTCTAAGACATGGTAATGAGATGCTGAGGGGCCTGAATTCAGCTGGAGGGGAATTCCTATTAAATATTTATTAGATATGCAAGTTCTTTAATAGCTAGAAAAAAATAGAAAATGAAATTTAGTTAAGTGAGGTCCATTTCTTTTGAAATCAAACTGTTCAAAACAGAAGCTACGGTCACTCCTTGCAGGTATCTTCATTTTTCTGGGCTGAAGGCTTGGCTAGACTCTGTGGCCGTAAAACTCCTAGGTGAGCAGGAGCCACAGAAATGGAGACTAAATTAGGGAATGATGGAGTTTGCTGACTGGTAGTAAAGAAGAGGGAAGGAAGGAAGCAGCAAGACGTAGTGGAGTGGGGTAGAAAGAGCATGAGTTCTGTAGTCTCCAGACAGATGTAGGTTTGAACTTGAGCTCAAATGCCACTAGGGTGTGTATGCATGCTCGTGGGGAGATGAGTGTCCTTAGATTGATCCCTTTACCTTTCTGAGTCTGCATTCTCCTGCTCTGTAAAGTGGGTTTATTCATACCTACCTCACAAAGTTATCTGAAGGACTAGAAGCAACAGCGGCTGTGAAAGTGCCTTAGAAACTGACAAGCACCATACACAGAATGGGAGAGGGTCACTGACTCTTGTAATCTCTGCAAGAGAATTTCCTGATATCAGCAAGCTCCTAGCAGAGGTCAAGTCCCTCCTCAGTTGCTGCTCTGGAGAGGAAGTTTATACGAGTGGCTAAAAGAATGAAGTTCTGCTGCACGTTGACTTTTTTCTATCTAGCAAGGAATACCCTGTACAGGACAAGGATCGTGATCATGCATGTCTCCTAACTGATGTTAATCAGTATGCAAATAATATGCAGGCTCCGGGCCTGGCCAGCAGGAAGGGGAGTTCAACCTCTGCTGGATCTCCTGTGGGGGTGTTTTGGGCAATTATGAGCCTTCCCTGTGCAAGAGGCAGACTGGGGTGGGGCTCTGCTTAGGCCTCAGGCCAGCCCCCGGAGGTCTGTGTGAGTATGCATGGATGTGTGGAAGGATGTTAAAGGTGTGTGTGTGCTGTGTGTGTGTGTGGGGGGGAGACAGACTCCCAGAGATACTGTTTCAGTTCTGACATTCCCAGCTCATCTCCCTTTCTCAACGTTTTCCTTGAATAACTTTATCATAGTGCGGAGTGATAGCAATAAATGTTTCTGCTTCTTGAATGCTTACTTGTATTGCCTACCATTTGACTCCAGCAATAACCTGTTAGGTATGTATGATTACCATTTTACAGAAGAGCTATTGAAGCCCAGATTATGGAAAATGACTTGCCCAAGGTCACATAATAATAAAAGGAGCAGGAATGTCAAGTCTGTAAAGCCAAGTGGATTTGAAATATGATTCATTACAAGTCACCATCCAAGCCAAGGGAGCCTGCTGTCAGGTTCCATCACTGATGCCCATAGGCTCAAGGAAAAGGATAGCCGCAGGAGGCCATGCACTAAGTCATGTGATCTGTCTGGACTATGGGACACAGCACATTCAGGGATCCCTGAAACTGGAGGCTTAATACAGTTTGGATGAGAGAAAGGAGAGCATTCCAGTTCATTCCAGTGCAGCAAGTGTGTACCAAGTGTCCTCTGTGCCAGGCACTGTGCAGGCACTAAGAGTATGGGACAGCTCCCTTGCATTGCTCACAGAGACAGCTGACACAACGGAGCCTGTAAGAATAAAAGGGTGGAGAGTTCTGCTTAGATATCTCTTAGTTCCTCTTAAGTAGATGGTGAAAACTCAGTAAGTATGTCTTTATGAATTAAATAACTAGTTACTTGGCTTTTCACATTACTACATATTTTTTCACTTGTATAATGGAGTATAAATCTTTTACATGTGCCTTGCACTTTAAAGTTTAGAAAATATGTTCACATGTTATTCAGTTTGATTCTCAAAACAACTATTTTGGCCAGGCTTATCATCTTCATTTTACAGATGAAGAAACATGGGCCAACACTGGCTAAGATGCTTGCCCAAGGTCATCTCACCAGTAAATGGAAGAACTGGAATTTATTTATTTACGTTTTTATTCAGCCATAATTTTTATTTTTGTCTATTATTTTTTTTCAATTATTAACATAAATTCTCTCCCTTTGTTTAGTTTTATATTATTTCATTTATTTATTTATTTATTTTCTCTAGCTTTATTGAGGTATAATTAAAAAATAAAAATCGTATATATTGAAGGTGTACAACATGATATTTTGATATAGAATTTAAACCCAAGACTTCTAATACCTAGTTAAAGGTTCTTTCTACAAAACCACTGCTGTTGTCATCTCTCTGTGTGAGCCATAACAAATAACCATGATGGGGACATTCTCCACAAACTACTAAAGTGCCAAAGAAACATGGCTGCATGAACACTAGAGTTTTACAATTGTGCTTCCTGCTTAAATCCTCAGGACAGAAGCATAATAATAACCATTCGTTAAAATATTTGGATCAACTGACAGCCATAATAATTAAATATTCACAGCAGCATTAAGCTGTATTTTAGATTAGTCCTCTGAGTGGAGAGGCTCTTTTAGAGTAGTGTATCTTCATTGTTTTAGGAATAAGAGCTTCTTCTGAGCCACTGTAAGTCATTGAGGATAGGAGGTGGAGTGGTGGGAGGACACTGAAGGTTTATCAGGGCAGGGTTCTCATAGCCATGAGGACCAATGGTCAGGAGGTCCCAGGAGGCAGATCTTTTCAATGATGGCAGTTTCCTTGCTTACAGGAATGTTTGATCTTAAGACATTAAGGGGCCCCATGACAGGTGCCAAAATGATGTTAAAAGCTTGAAATCAGTTCCTCACTGCCCGGGTCATAGTTTGTCCCATATTGGTGCTCAAGAGAAAACTTTTAAGTGCTTGTCCTAGAGAGGTTATGGTGGGCTTGATATGGAAACCAAGGCCTTGTGAGATGACCTTTCTAGGGCCACATTGGCCTCTGAGAGATACCTATTGGAGCTTGCCAGTGGGGATCTTTGGTTCCCCATGGCTGGGAGAGGTACACTCACAAAGCCTCTACCTTCATGTTGAGCCCCACTCTTGATCCTTGTCTCCTGGGCCTGATACCTAGTCTTTGCTAACACCTCTTGTAGTCCAGACTCCTGGGCCTGCCCCTCTCTTACCTCTGCATTCAGATCAAAGAATTACACACAAAGGTATCTGCCTAGTACAATCTTTGTAAGGGAGCACTTTTCAAGTTACTTTGATTTTACAATCGCACTTCAATGAATAAACATGGTAAAAATCAAGCAGCATAAAGGTGCTTACAATGAGAAGCAATGTTTCTACATCCTATCTCTCTCCAGCCCTAGCCTCATTCCCTAGCAGGGAACATCTTTAACTATATCTGGTTTTAGCTCTTCTGTTGGTTAACTCTTTAATTCTAAAGAATATATTCATATTATGATATATCTATATCTAGCTCTCTATCTTTATCATCTATTTATCTATAATGTATATTAACTACTTTAAATAGTGTCTACTGACTCGATGCCATGAAAGATAAAGACAATTGCTTATGGATACTACTCTTCACATTTTGGTGGGGGTCAACTTCTAAGATGGCCCTCAATGATCTCTACCTCCTGGTATTCATGCCCTTGTGTAATTCCCTCCCACGTTGTGCAAGATACCAGAATTGGGCTATGTGACCAGCAGCATATGGTTGAAAGGTTGAATTGGTGGTATGTCACTCCCGAGCTTAGGTTATAAAAGACACTGTAGATGCCACTTTGGTCTCTCTCATCCCTCACCTTTCTCTTCTTTCTCTCTCTCTCCCATCTATGTTTCTCTCTCTCTCTCTCTCTCTCTCTCTCTCTCTCTATCTCTATCTCTATCTCTATCTCCCTCTCTTATCACTCATAATGAAGGAAGCCAAGTGCCATGTCTTGAGGACACTCAGATAGTCCCGTGGAGAGGCCCACATGGCAAGGAACTGAGATTTCTAGTTAACAGTCTTGGAAGTACATCCGGCAGCCCCAGTCAAGCATTCAGATGACTATAGTCCTGGCCAACGACTTTACTGGAACCTCACGAAAGACCCTGAACCAGAACTACCTAACTAAGATGCTCTCAGGTTCCTGACCCTCAGAAATAGCAAGAATATGTTTGTTGTTTTCAGCAAGTTTTGGGGTGATTCATTGTGCAGTCATAGATAATACTTTCTCCTTCCACTATTTGGTGGATATTTTGTTATTTATTTCTCCTACTAGTTACATTGTGACTTTAAATAATAATAAATCATTAGTTATATTGTAATTTTAAATGATAGAACTCCATTTCTTGGTGGTCAGTTTTTGAAAGAATTTCTTGACTTTTCATTCTGTGAAATGAGAATAGTGTAGTGTCTCTACCTTTTCCTCCACTTTTCCTCCTTCCTTTCTACCACTTAACTTCTGACAGGTCGACCTTTATTTTAAAAATACAGAAAATTTAAAATGTACAAAAGCTGAGAAAATATGATAAACTCCACATACCCATGACGGGTCGACCTTTATTTTAAAAATACAGAAAATTTAAAGTGCACAAAAGCTTAGAAAGTATGATAAACCTCCACCTACTCATTACTTAGCTTCAATAATTATTAATTCAGGGCTAGTTTTATTCTATCTCTGGCTCCACCTACTTCCTCCTTCCCATATTATTTTGAAGTGAATCCTAGACTTTGTATCAAGTAATCCATAAATACTTCAGTATCCATTACTACAAGTTATGAAATATGTTTAAAACATAACTGCAATGCCATTATCAAATATACATATAACAATAATTTCTTAATATCATCAAATATCTTGTCAGTGTTCAAATTTCCAATTGCACACACTCGATAGTTCGTTTGAAACAGGATCCAGATAAAGTCCATATGTTACAATTGGTTGATTTGTCTTTTAGCATTTGTTAAAACTATAGGAACCCTCTCCATATTTTTCTTCCTCATCATTTACTTGCTGAAGAAACCAAGACATTTTTCTTGCAGAGGTGATCACATTCTGATTTTGCTTATTGAATCCCCATGGTGTAGGTTAATATGCTTCTCTGTCCTTTATATTTCTTATTAATTGATAGTTGGATCTATAGACTTGCTGTGATTCAGAGGTGATTTGGGGGAGGCAAAAGCAATATGTCATAGGTGATGATGGTTCCCTCCTTCAGAGGCCCATTTTGTCTAGGTTTTGTTATAATACCAATCATTATTACATAATGCCTACATCTATCACCTCATCAGTGATTGCAAAATGGTGATATTCTAATTTGAGTTATATCTTCACTTATTAGCTAGAATATTTTTATAAAGAAAAATTTCCTTTATCTACTATTTGATTGTCCAGTGGTATAGTTTATATATTAATAGAAAATGAAGAATTAATACCTGATTCTTTCCCTTTAATTATACATTTTTAAAATAATAAATTGGCTACCTATCATCAGGAAAACATGACCAATTAGATTTTTTAATAATGAAATCATGGATTTAAACACATTCAATGTGTTCAATTTATTGCCATCCTTTTTTTTTGATACTAAAATTATCCTATCTTTGGCCAGTAAGTTGGCTCCTGAATCCTTTTGCTATAACCCTAATAGTCTTTATATAGTTTCCTTGTTATCTGGTAGGACAAGATGCTCCAAATTTATCTTGTACTTTCCCTGTCCCAGACCTGGAATCAGCCATTTATCCAAGAAGCTATCAACTCTTTTAGTGGGAAATGGTATGCATTTATACTGGATCAGTCATTGTTTCTAGAGATATTCAGTAGAAGAACTAGAAAATGTACTTTTTAAGATTAAATATATTGTAAGTTCAGGCCAGACACGGTGGCTCACGCCTGTAATCCTAGCACTGTGGGAGGCCAAGGCGGGTGGATCGTTTGAGCTCAGGAGATCGAGACCAGCCTGAGCAAGAGCGAGACCCCCGTCTCTACTAAAAAAAAAAAAAAAAGAAAGAAAGAAATTAGTTGTACAACTAAAAAAATATATATAAAAAATTAGCCGGGCATGGTGGCACATGCCTGTAGTCCCAGTTACTCGGGAGGCTGAGGCAGAAGGATTGCTTGAGCCCAGGAGTTTGAGGTTGCTGTGAGCTAGGCTGATGCCACGGCACTCTAGCCCGGGCAACAGAATGAGACTCTGTCTCAAAAAAATAAAAAAATGTATAAATATATTGTGAGTTCATACCAATTCAAATTCAGGACTATAGAGTGTTCATGTAACTATCATCTTACATCCATATCATTTTACTCCCACACTAAAAATCCTGGTTTTCAAGGCCATGGGGAATGATAGAATTAAAATATCACACAATTACTTATTCAATTTATCTCATCTTACAAACAGAACTGTTTCAGAATAACAGTACTAATGCTACCATCACCAGTATGATTATCATAAATAATTTACATTTTTTTTTAGTTCTTCTTATACTCAATGTAAATCTCTCTAGGGAGGTGCTATCAAATAACTGTGTTTAGAAGCTATATAGAATAGTTTCTCTCTGCCACTAACTACATACACAATTAGATTCATTTACTTCATTTTGCCTTCAATTTTTAGGAATTACTGTTTTATAGTGCTGTTTTATGATTATATGATATGATTGCATGATTCCAAAGTCAAATTTACAAACCAAGATATATTCAAATAAGTGTAGCTTCTGTCTCTATCTCCTCCACCCTTATTTCCACCCCATCTTGAAAGCAAGAATTTGTAAGTTTCATCCTTCTATTTTTTTAATGTTTTAATATAAGAATATTCACACATATTTTTGTATCCTTCCTTACTTGGATAAATGCTAGCATGATATAAATATTTTTCAACACCTTCTTTTTTTAAAACTTAAAAATATATGCTGAAGGTCACTCTATAGTAGTATATTGAGATCTTCATTTTTTTAAAGCTGTACATACTTAATGTATACTACTTGATGAGTTTGGAGATAAGTACATACCTGATGAGATCATCACCATAACTAAGGCCCTAAACTTATCCATCATCTCCAAAACTTTTTTTCTACCCCCTTTATTTATTTGTAGAGATCCTCCTTATTTGTTTAACAGCTACATAGTACTTCATTGTGTGGATGCATTGTAGTTTGTTCAATCCACTATTGAACATTTGGACTGTTTCTAGACTTTTGGTGTTACAAATTGTTCTGCAATAAATGTCTTTGTATACATATGTTTTCATATTCTGGCCAGTGTATCTGCGGGATTGATTCTTAAAATTAGTATCACCAGGTCAAAAGGTAAATACAGATAGTTTTGCTAAATATTGCCATACTTCTTTCCATAGAAGTTTTATTTTGCGTTCCCAACAGCAAGGTTGATAGCATTTCTATTCTGTGTAGTGGCTATCATTTGGCCTTCCAATAGCAAGTGTTGATAGTGAGAGGTAGTAGAAAGTGATTAGAAATATAGACTCTGGGGTCTGAGTGCCTGCATCCAAAATCCTGGCTCTGCTACTAAGTAGCTGTGTGTTCTTGGGCAAATTATTCAATCTTTCTATGCCTGAGTTCCCCAACTGTAAAATGGGGAAACAGCCAATATAAGGCTGTTTCATCTAATTGAAAATCTGTTGCTTAGTGTAGCCACCTTCATCAACTATCTTAGTTGGATCTCATGGATAACTTGCTGCAGCTTCTACATCAACAATTGCACTTTTATGTTATAGAGATGGCTTTTTTCCTCGAACCTCTTGAACCAACCTCTGCTAGCTTCCAGCTTTTCTTCTGCAGCTTCCTCACCTCGGTCTTCACGGAATTGAAGAGAGGACTTTACTCTGGATTAGGCTTTTGCTTAAGGGAATGTTGTGGCTGGTTTGATCTGTCCAGACCTCTAAAACTTTTTCCATATCAGCAATAAGGCTGTTTCACTTTCTTATCATTTATGTATATACTTTTAATTTCCTTCAAGAACTTTTCCTTTGCATTTACAACCTGGCTAACTGTTTAGCACTAGAGACCTAGCTTTTCGCTTATTTTGGTTTTTTACATGACTTCCTCACTAAGGTTAATGGTTTCTAGCTTTTTTTTTTTTTTTTTTTTGAGACAGAGTCTCACTCCGTTGCCTGGGCTAGACTGCCATGGCATCAGCCTAGCTCACAGCAACCTCAAACTCCTGGGCTCAAGCAATCCTCCTGCCTCAGCCTCCCGAGTAGCTAGGACTACAGACATGCGCCACCATGTCCGGCTAATTTTTTTATGTATATATATTTTTAGTTGTCCAGCTAATTTCTTTCTATTTTTTTTAGTAGAGACAGGGCCTAGCTCTTGCTCATGGCTGGTCTTGAACACCTAAGCTCAAATGATCCACCCGCCTCGGCCTCCCAGAGTGCTAGGATTACAGGCGTGAGCCACTGTGCTCAGCTATTTCTAGCTTTTGACCTAAAGTGAGAGATGTGTGACTCTTCCTTTCACTTGAACACTGAGAGGCCACTGTAGGGTTACTAATTGGTCTAATTTTCAATATTGCTGTGTCTCAGGGAATGGGGAGGCCCAATGAGAGGGAGAGATACAGGGGAATGGCCAGTTGGTGGAGCAGTCAGAACACATACAATATTTGTGGATTAAACTCACCATCTTCTATGGGCACTGTTCATGGCACCCCAAAACAATTGCAATAGTAACATCAGCATCAGTGATCATGGATCACCATAACAGACACAATAACAACAAAAAGTTTTGAAATATTACAGTAATTACCAAAATGTAGACACCAAGTGAGCACACGCTGTTGCAAAAAATTGCACTGATAGACGTGCTTGACACAGGGTTGCCATGAAACTTCAATTTGTGAAAAACCCAGTATCTGCAAAGTACAATAGTGTGAAGCACAATAAAACAAGGCATGCCTGTATATCAAAACGTCACTTTGTATACCTTGAATATATATAATATTTATACCTCAATAAAGCTGAAAAAAAAGAAACAAAAAAGCTGTCTGCTTTCTTGACTTCAACTATTTGGACATTTTTTGTTAGGAATAAATGTTAGCCTTATGTTTCAGGTAGGACAGGGAGTAGGGTGTGGTAAATTAAGCACCTAGGGCACACAATTCAAGGAGGCACCAAGTGCCTCACTCGCCCCACCCCAGTCCCAGCCTAGCCCTAGGCTTTTCCTATTCTAGAAGCCTTCTTGAGGGAGTGAAAACATTTAGTTGATGTTGAAAATGGAATGTGGATCCTTACCAAGTAGCCAAATGGCTACTACCTCTTTTCTGAGAGAAACTATAGGAATATAGTTGTCGTAGTCTGTTTAAGCTGCTGTAACAAAATATCTGAGCCTGTTTAGTTTATGAAGAACAGAAATTTGTTTCTCACAGTTCTGGAGGCTGGAAAGTCCAAGATGAATGTGCTGGCAGGTTCAGTTGTCTGTTGAGGGCTGCTTTATGCTTCCAAGATGGTGCCTTGTTGCTGTATCCTCCTCCACAGGGGAGGAATGCTGTGTCCTCATATAGTGCAAGGCAGAAAGGCAAGCGAGCTGAAGCCTACTTAAAGCCTCATTTATTAGGGCCTGAATCTTAATCATGAGGGATTGTTCTTCATGGCCTAAACACCTCTGAAAGGCCCTACTTCTTAATGTTGGTACATTGCCACCTCAATTTTGAAGGGGACAGATTTAAACTATAGCAATAGTGTTCCTAATATTCCAAGGGACATCACTCAAGGTATAACCTCCCTGGATCAGTAGCACACAGAGCTAACACCATTAACGGCCAGAATAACAGATTCAAAAACCAGCCCAACAACAGAACAAGAACAGATTTAATAATCCCAACACAAAGGCAAAAGTGAGCTTCTCAACCTCCTAGTTCAGATTTCTTCTGCAACATGGTAGAAAGGAAGTGAACATGCACACAGGGGAGAAGCCTGGAAGCTTGGAATAAAGTAGCCATACACCAAAACCCTTCCAGGGTGGCCCTCCTCCTCCCTTCCTTGGTTCCAGAGAAGATGTGATCACCAAGGAGGAGTCAATGCCAAGGCTCCCTCCATAACATCTGATAGTCTTTGACCTAAGATCAATTTAACATGTTACTACAAAGAGGGAAACTTTAATAAATTATCACCTGTTCTCTTAAAATTCTAAATATCCTGGCACCATTTAATTATTTTTTCTTTTTATAAAAGAATGCACGCTTATTGTATAAGATGTGTTAAATAAAGATAAGCGTGAAGAAGGAAATAAAAATTATTCATGATATCACTTCTCAGAGATAACTATAGTTGATGTTATAGTGTATTTTCTTTTAGAATGCTTCATACATGTACATGTGCAACCATGCATGGGATCAGACTGGTTTGTGTACTACTTCTTTGATTTACTATATCTTGAGTATCCTCATGTATCATGACATACTCTTTGAAAACGTTTTTATCAGCAATGTGCTATTTTCATGTATGGAGCTACCATAATTTAACCTTCCATTGGCCAGTATATTTGGCCATTTTCAAATTTTTAGAAAAACTTCTACAGTGGACTGTCTTGCACATGGATATTTATTTATCCAGTTTCCTTAGACTAGATTCCTAGAAGTCAGACCACTGGGTAAAAGAGCATGAGCATTTTTAGGGCTACTGATATTTACTGCTAAATTGCTTTGCAGAAAGATCATACCAGTTTCTGCTCTGGCCAGTAGTATAGGTGAATATTTTCATAGATGTTTGCCAATGCAAAATATTATAAGTAAATGTTCTTTGTTCAAATTGATAGATGAAAAAATATTACTTACTCTTTTAATTTCCAGTTCTTTAATTACTAGTGTGGTGGAACATTTAGAATTATTTATTGGCCATTCATAATTCTCATTTTGTGAATTGTTTGTAAGTTTTGCCTATTTTTCTTTTGAGATTATGATTGTTTTCTTAATGCATTGTAGTAGTAATTGTCATAATAATAAAAGGATGATCAATAACATTGAAAATTGATGATATGACAGGCCCAGTTCTAAGCACTTTATATTTATTAACTCATTTAATCCTCATAAAATGCAAATATATAGGTATTATTATTATTCCCATTTTACAGATGCTGAAAATAGAAACAGGGAAGTTAAATAACTTGCTCCAAATCACATAGCGAGTAAGCAGCAAAGCCACTTGAAGCAGTCTGTCGCCAAACAGACACCACACTGTGAAGAAGTTATTAGCGCTGTGTTATAGTGGCTATATATTTTCCCACTCTGTCTTCTGTTTCTTAAAGTTTTGTTATGGACTTTTTATGCACAGAGATTTTAGATACATATCTGTAATCAAATTTATCAATGTTTTTCTTTTATGCTTCGTCAATTATTTTTATGTTTAAAAAAATCTTTCCCCACTCCATGATCTGATAAATATAGCCTATGTTCTGATGTATTTAATAGCTTAACAATTTAACTCTTTAATTCATTGGAATTTCTTTGGATGGAAGAGATGAGAAAATTATTATTTATTAAATAATTCTTTGACATTTTGCCACCTTTATCAAATACTGAGTGTAGAATGGGGATGATAATGATCTCTACCTTATAGTCATTGTAAAGATTAAGTGAGAAAAAAATTTCTCACATGCACACACACACACACACACACACACACACACAAAATAGGTACCCAACAAAAATGAATTATCTTTTCCCAAATCAGTTTGCCACACTCAGGACATGTTTCTATGGCAATCAGATACTTACTTATCCCTCTTCTGTACTTGCTTCCTGATCTTGGTAGAAAAGAGAGAGTCCTTATCCAGTTTTACAGCCTTTAGAACTTTATGATCTCTCCTTGAAACATTTTATGAACAGCTGGAAACAATCTAAGTAAAGTAGACTTCTCTGAAAGAAGTTACACACCTCATAAACAAGAAGACACTTTTGCTATTTTGTCTGAGGAATGATATTTAAACAACGGATTCATCAATGATGATGGACACACCTATTGATATAAGGAAATGAATGTGTTCTGATCAGTTACTTAAATTATTTTGATGGAAAAAAAGATTGATTTTATGTTTACCTGTTCTTTCCCTTTCATGAGTAATTGTACTATGGGATGACCACAATTACAATGATATGTGACTTTAAAATTTATTACTATAATAATGATATTATCCTCAATACTTACCTCTCTCACTCCTCATGTTCAACTCAACAGCAAGTTCTGTTGACTCTACCTCCATAATATGGCCTGTAACCATCTCTGTGGAGAGTATTGTCATCGATTCAGTTGCTCGGCCAAGAATCTGAGATTCATCTTTGACATCTTCTCCTCCGTGGTTCCCTACAGCCAATCTGTCACTCAGCCCTGTAGATTCCACCTCCTGAATATCTTTCTCCTATGTCCATCTTGTCTTCATTTTTTATGACATCCCAAGCCACATCATCTCTCATGTCCTGGTTTCCCAACTCATCTTTTGGCTTCTCCTCCTACCTCCTTTCAATCTGTACTTCATACATTGGCAAAAGTAACTCTTATCAGGTCCCTTTCCTCCTTGCTTAAAACCTTTCATTGTCTTTCTGTTATTCTTAGGACAAATCCCTAACACAGCTACGTGGTCCCTTTTGCCTATCTCAGCCTCATCCTGGGCCATTAGTTCCTTCACTCTCTTCCCTCCGGTCATATCTTTTGGTTCCTCAGAAGATATATGTTCTTTCCTGTCTCTGGGCCTTTCTTTGCACATGGTCCTTTTGCCGGAATATGCTGCCCTTCGGTTCTTTTTATCTAACTAATTCTTATTGATCCTTAAAAACATTATTCAAATGCCACTTTGTCAAGAAAGCCTCTGTGATCCTTGCCCAAAGTAAGATTAGTTACTTCTCCTGTTTATGCTCATAAACTGTGTGCTTCTTTGCAGCACGTATCACTGGTGTAGCCATGTGATTAATTGGATTGTTAATTTTTTAATGACAGTCTCCAACTCTAGAACATTGGCTCCAGGAAGGGAAGGACTGTGCTGTCTCATTCACTGTGCTAAGACCAGCACTGAGAACAAGGCCTGGCACGTTGAAAACTCATACTGGATAGTTGTCAAATGAATGAATATATTGTAGGTACTGTTCTACCAGTTACTAGCTGTGTACTCTTGGGAAAATTACTTAACTGTTTCGAGATCCTCATTTGTAAAATCGACTGTTCCAAGGATTCAGCAAAAACATGGGTCAAATAATTAGCACGTGATGGACAAAACAAATATTAGTCTTCTCACAGAATGGAGAATCAGAATTCTGGGAATTAGTCACTGTAGATTCTCTCCACCTGGTTGAACATGTCAGAATTCATTCTGATAATAAAATTCAGTCTCCTTTGGACAGGCCAATATTGCTTAAAGGACAAGATGTGAAATGCATCCATCTGGCCCTGCAAACCCCCAGACCTAAACTGAGCAATTCGTTTATGCATTCATGCCTTTACTTAACACATATCTATTGAGCACCTTCTATGAGTTAGGAGCTGATAGTATAATAGTGATCAAGAGAGGTATTCTCTCTGACCTCTTGGAGTTTATAATCAGCTGCCTTCAATTGTCTGGTTTTCATGTCACCAAACAAATGGCTCGATTCTTGTGTCTTTGTCTTTAGGCAGGTAGCCCCAGCTGTGGTGTGTGGTGCAGTGTGGAGGAAGCCTTGGCTCTCTTGGTTCAGTTAAAGCTATTTTCTTCAAACTTGCACTGGGATTTTTAAATCACTATCCACAGCACCTTTTCTTAATTTAATATCTCTATTTTGTGCTCTTTAGCCCCATCCTCTCCTGAACAGCACTTGAAATTACATTCTCCCTCATAACATGAATGCAGATAAGATATTTGTCCTCATTCCTGGAATAATAGCTGTTCACAAAGTGTTGGGAAGAAAAATATCAGGTAAGTGGGACTGTTACTACGAGTTATTGAAAGCTATTCAATTTGTTTTCGTTCCCTGCCATGTGTCTAAGCTGACAGCATGGCTTTGGTTCTGAAGTCTGTTTGCTGTTCTTGGTGATTTTAGCTCATTAATGACACCTACCTATTGAAAAGCACAAGGGAAATACATAACTCCCAGGAACAAGATCCCTGTTTCTCTGTGTAATTTTCAAGAACACTGATTAATGATATTGGGTATGGATAAGGATACCTCGATTAAGAAATGCACACTCAAAAAACTGTTCTGCAGAACAGCCCATGCCATCGTGCTGACCCTAACTGGTGTGAGCTGCCTGGGCTCCATCTCGGCATGGTGGAAAACACCCTCAGAGCCAAGAGTCTCCAAGCACAGTGAAACAGGAGGCTTTGCAAAATCTGTTTTCTCTTAGCCACATGGACAATCATCTGATCATGGGGAAAGGAAGGATCTTGTCAGTTCTCCACTTATTTATCTGGGAAAGACGTAGCAGAGCACCCATGTGTATATCTGAGCTTGAGCTTGTTGGTTTTGAATGGAAAGAGTTCCGTTTTTCCTCTTTTCAGAAATGCAGGGGCTTCTCATGTGACAGAGCCAGTTCCACAGCTTCGCCTTTAATGGAGTGAGCAGATTGCAGAAAGAATGTGATGCTGTTCAGTAAATTTAATGACTTTATGAAGATAAATGTTTCCCTTTCGAGGCTCCTTCTTGTCAGAATACATTTAATACCGCCATTCCTTTGAGAACTAAATTCCTCTAGCACTTTGCAGCATATTAACATGTTTTTCTCACCACATGAAATTGCACTTCAAGCAAGAAATAATAATGTTTCTGCCTCCCCTTGTACATTTTTATTACTGCCAATGAATACGAGTAAATTAACTATTATGGCTGACATTATTCACGGGGACAAATTCCTAACTCATTTTACAGAGAATAATAAATAACTGAATGAATAAGATGCCTTTAATTTCATATGTGAATTATCAAAGATTCCTCAGAGTAACAGAGAAGAGGCCGTCATGTTTATACACAAAATACAAATATATAGCCAGTGTTTAGCATCATAAGCTACGTCATGTAATAGTCACTTGCTTTTGGCTACATATATAAACATGCTGCTCCAGGTCTCAGATCCTATGGAGCCAAATTCCCATTCATCACTCACCCTCAGCTATATAACATATACTCTAATTATATACTAGAAGGGCTATATTTAGGTTTTACAAACTCTAGTTACAAATTTTGCCCAGGTATTTATCACTTCATTCAATGGACAACCTCAAGACTAGGCAGATCTTTTTCCTGTTAATGACATTACAAAGCAAATTCCACACTAATGGAAACCACCAACATCCTGGACAGTGGTTCTTTCATTTGGAATTGCCTTCAACACACTCAAATTCCAGTACAATGACATAATTTGAACACCTTCATGTGGCCTGTTCTAATGGGATTTTTGCTGTACCATAAATTGTAAAGGACCTGAAAGGTACAAGCAGGCGGGATAATAGGGAACAGAACAGCATACACACCCTTCTGGGATATTATTCTACTTAATGACCTTCTCAGATCTCTGTGGCTATGCTGCCACATCTGTGCCCTCCCTGCCAGAAGTCTGTTGAGCAGGGCCTGTGTTGGGATGCAGGATACAACGTTGAGGGATTTATAGCCTCCCCGAGAGAGCGTATGCTACCTGGTATCCTTGGTTAGTTGCCTAAAGGGGATCATGGGCCACAGCAGGCTGGGGTAGGCCTTCAGGGAAGCTGAAGATCAGCATGGTGGAAAGGAGGGCAGAGTAGACCTAGAAGCAGCTGTGTGCAGATGAGAATGTGCCGGAAGTGCTTGGGCAGGGGCAAAGAGGAGCCTGTCCCATGTGGCTGGAACCAGGGGCTTGTGGAGTGGGGGTGGGCATCAGAACAGACTGTGGCAGACCTCAGATGTTGACTATGAGAAAGGAGGGCTGCATGTTCCTCTGGACACTGAAAAACTAGTGAAGAATTTTGTGTAGATGATCGACCTGATAACATGTGTGCTTTCTGGAATGTTTTTTTAGAAATCACATGGAACGGATCTGAACAAAAGCCCAGGAAGGACAAGCCACCTGTAAGATGATTGTTCTTCCACCCTCATCATCACCTGGAATGTGGAGCTTGGTTTTCATGAAGGTAGAAACCTAAGAGAGCATTTGTTATATACTTTTGTCATGTTTCCTCCTCTTGGGACAAAGGAGGAACCACAAACAAGGATTTGCAAGGAGTTATTTTAATAGATCACTCATTCCAGCTGTAGTTTGGTAATTGTAGACCAGCTCCAGTAGACCTCCAGGTCTATATAACAGTAGGGCTTTTATTTAGGTGAATGTCAGGTAAACTGCTCTCTGAAGGGGTCTTAGAGTGCCCATCTAATTGACCATCGAGGCTATTACTCTCTTACAGGGCAGATATCCCACTAAAAAGATTTTCTTTGTGTTTAGCACTATTTGGACCCCCTTGAGACCACTCAGAGAAAGCCCAATCCTTGAGCACTTCCAGAGCCTTCTCTTACTTGGCCTAAACATCCTAAGTTCAATAATACATGTGGCAGATAAGCCAGTTAGCCCTGCCGGTCACTCTCTTCTGATCGAAGTTCAAGGAGTCAATGTCCCTCTGAGAGCATGTTGCTTCCCAGAACTGAGTATGTCCCTCTAGCTGTGGCCTCCTCAGGGAAGAGCTGGGCTGGGCCATTACCTTGCTTGTTCTGAGCCACGTACTCTATTTAGTATGTGGACCCTAGCAGATTCTGGTTTTCAGGGCAGCCACATCTCACAGTTGCCTAGGATACAACTGGCCCTTAATTACAAGCCCCAAGTCATTTTCATACACGCAGTTCATTCAGGTCTCCCCCTAAAAACATTGACTGTTTGGAGCTAAGCGCAGAACTTTGTACTAGCTTTATTAGGCTTCATCTTCATAGTTTTAGTTCAGCAACTCTTCCTTTCAAATAATTGTGTGTCCTTATACTCTTCAACAGAGTTTATTTCCCTCTCAGCTTTATAATGTTTGTAAATTTAATCTATAAGCCATCAATGTCTGCATCCAAGGGTTGACTGAAAATTGTTAAACTAGACAAGCCAAGGTTCCCCTCCAGCTAACACAATTAGAATTTTGTGTATATGAGAAGTCATTCAAATGGTTAAAAATACACTAAACTGTACTGGGATTTATAGAATTTGCTTCCTTATCATTTTGGAAAATTGAGATAGAATTTTGCCTTTTCTACCCTTTTGGTATCATTCTTATTCTTACGAGAGATATTTCTCAAGAATTGCCAGACTTCAACTATTCCCGCTCTATGATGAGTCTTGGGGCAGAGTTCACCCAGGCCAGGAGATATGAATTCTTTTAGAATAACTTACAGCTGCCTTTTGGCAAATATAGGTATTTTCAGATTATAAAGTTACTGAATGGAATTTGGAAAATACAGAAAATAAGAATTTTTAAAATCATCAATAATCCTACCTTCCTGACATCCCTTTGTTAGAGTATTTTTGTGTGTTCTTTCAGTAATTTTCTATGCACATGTAGACATAACATGAATATATAATGTATATCTATATAAACATAAGACTGACATCATGTTGGATGTATTGTATCCTGTGTTTTTGCTCACTAATTATATCATGATCAAAATATTTTTTAAAACATAATTTTAAGGATGAGTTTTATTTTATCACATAAATATGCCAGAGTTTACCTGACTAATTGGACTTGTAATAGTGTTGAATGCTCTCATTCATAAGTGGGTACATTTTTCTAATTATCCCTATAGAATAAATTGTTAGAAATATTGAGTCAAACATTATAGATTTTTAAATATATATAATATATAAATTTATATAATTTACCAAATTGCCTTTTAGAAAATTCTTACCAGTTGGTACTTTTACGTAAATGTATGAATAACCATATCCCTGCCCCTCGCCAACTGTGTGCATTCTCATGTTTAAAATTTTTGCCAATTTGATGGGCAAATAATGTTGTCTCACTGTCATTTGCATTTCTTTTATTACCAGTCATGTTGGCATTTTAAAGTTTATTGAACACATGTGATGCATATGTTATCTTATGTCTCTTTTGTGTTTTTTTCCTTACTGATTTATGAGAGCTTTTTATATGTGAAGGATATCCACTTGCCACATTTCTTGGAATATTTGTTTAGTTTATCATTTGCTTCAGTTTCTTCTGTAAAATAAAGATGACTCTATTTAGTTTGCAAGACTAGTTAGCCATGTCACGAGTAAAGTTTGTAACACCATTCCTGGCACATGGTTGGTGTTCGATACAGATGGCTGTGACTGTGATTGACATCAGTTAGACTTGTAATCCTCACTTTGTGGGCATGGCTGTCTGAACATTTCCCGCACAGCCCAGATCTCTGTGCAGGGAGCCCTAACACTCCAAATGTCTCTGGGCAAACAAAGGTCCCAGCCCCCTTCTGCCTGCAGGGATACTCATCAGGCTGGCTGACACTTCAAGAGATAAATTTAGCTAGAGGACACAGACCTCAGTGCTACCAAAGGGGCCTGCAGAAGTAGTACAACATGCCTATGGGGTAGATGCTATTACTACTTGTTTACCAATGAGGAAACTAAAGCACAGGGGGCTTAAGTAACTTGCTCAAGGTCACAAAGTAACTGAAGAAAATCTGGATGTGGCTATCTCAGAAACTAGTCATGTGAACTTGAGCAGATCTGCTCTCTGGGCTGAGGATTTCTCACTCATAAAGTGACGGAGTTTTAGGAGGCAATCTCCAAGACACTTGAAGCTCCAACACTCTGTATTTCTATCAGAGGATCTGTGAAGCCGACACATCTACCAGCCTAAGTATAGCTCTGAATTTATCAGCCATAAAATTCATTAAATTGATTCTCCATTGCCCAAGGGCATTTTATATCCTTTGCAACTCTTGCTTCTGTTAGTTACCTTGCCAGCAAGGAGGGCTCAGGATGTACAAGAACAATTCTCCTTATTCGTTGGACTGGATTCCTAATTAAATCCCTTCTGCAATACAATGTGCAGGCACCAGCACACGGTTCGCTCTAACTCAATGTCTCCAAACGGAACTCAGCTTCTTCCCGCCCCACAGAGCTGTTCCTTCTGGAATAGCATCTTGGCTCTGTCACAACATTTCTCATGGTTTGTAATTATGCACGAGTTGGTGGTATTATTTGCTTGATACCTGTCTCCTCCTGGGAGTTTTACCCATCTAAGAAGTGAAAAGGGGTATCTGAGTGTAATTGCACATTTTGACTTTGCCTTTATTGCAGAATGTTCTACACCATGTTGCACTTATTTGTTTAGTTACCTGTTTCTGGCCATACACAATGAACTCCTTGAGGACAGGGTACAATTTCCTTATCTTTGAGCCTCTAGTTCCCAGTACAAAATATAATAGCTGCTCAATATATTTTGAGTTGGCACAAAATAGGTGCTCAGTAAGAAGTAGGTGTCTGAAGGCAGGACTGTCCAGCTGAGAGGCCCAGTCATCATTCAGGCCAGAGCCCATGCCCTGACCCATCTCAACCCCAGCAGAGCAGCCGTGCTTACCTTCTCATGGCACATGTCATACAAGAAGCTTCAGTCCCAGACCGATTTCCCCCACTAGTCTCCCGCTGTGTGAAGGAGTGAGAACCACTTCCTAATGTGAAAGTTGCCATAAACCAAAACAGATAACAAAAAATACCAAACCCCATTTGACCTCACTTAACCTTATTGGAGACCATCCTTGCTACTGGAAGAACCATCTGAGTTTTCCAGGAAGAACCAAAAAGAATTCCAGGGGACAATGAGGAAAGACCAGGTATCCAAAGGTCCTTCCAGAGGCTACCCCGACTTTGGCTACTCCCAGAACTGTGTCCAGCCTCTGCTAAATGTCCAGCCCATGTGAGGATGCAAACCTCTTAGTCCCTTGTGGCACAGCTGAGGCAGGCCAAAGTCTTCAAGAAAACTAACACTAAGAGAGCATGGCAAGGAAGCCCTGGCTGAGAGGCCTGGAAGTTCAGCTTCTTATGATCCCCTGACCACAGTCAGACCCAGGCCCCAAATGGCTGGTTCTCCTTTGCCTTTCTGTCTCACTGTCCTTTGGTTCCAGACTATTATAACAGAGAATGACGACAGACCTCTGAATACAATGGGCTGGCTGCTTCAGCAGGGATCTCTTGCTATGCCCTACCCTGGAATCTTCCATTTATCCAGGAAGCTCTGTTTCCTTTGAGTGGGGAATTTAAACCACTGTCTGGGTGCTAGCTGAGTTCACTATTACAAGGATGTCCATATTTCTAGCTCCTTTCAGTGGACAGAGATAGGAAGAATGCACACACACACACACACACAGAAACACACATGCACCCCTCATTTTAAATTGCAACTTGATAATGATACTTTAAATTAAAATCCAAGGTTCTTTCTCTCTTTCCCCAATTCCATATTCTTTTAGGGTTGGGGTCTTACTCTGCTGCCCAGTCTGGAGTGCAGTGGTTATGCACAGATCTGATCATAGCTCACTACAGCCTTAAACTCCTGGGCTCAAGCAATTCTCCCAACTCAGCCTCCTGGGTAGCTGGAACTATAGACACGCACCACTGTACCTGGCTCCCAATTCCATATTTACATCATTTTTCTCCTAGAGTGAGAACTGTGGTATCCAACAATATCAATAATTTATTCACTGGCTCATTTCTATAATATCCAAAAAGTAGCTTTAGAGTTGGCACCCCAATAAATACCATTACCAACAACAAGCCTACTTAATCGAGTTCCATCCTGATTGGGAACAGGGATGCTGCCTCATTACTGCTAGGTGAGAATAGATTCCTAGGTTCTTTGCTGGGTCTCTGTTGAAACTCACGGGTGTGTGGGGCTTCTTGCCAGGTGGAGGTAGAAGTTCAGACTCCCCAGTAGGCCTCCACCAATATCTCCCTGGCCCAGAGGGTAAGGGGCACCTCATTACTACTCCCCATGGGGACTCCACTGACACCGCACAGGGGACAGGGTTGATTCCTGCCAAGAAGGAATGAGAATCCTGGCTCTCCACTTGGCCTTCTGTGGCACCACTTTAGCAGGGAGTGGGAAGGGCACGTCATTACTGCTGGGCAGGGGTGGGAGTTCTAGTTCCCTGTGTGGCCTCCACTGATACCATGTGGGGGTGGCTTTGTTACCACTGGGTGATGGTGAAAATAAAGATTCCATTAGGCCTCCTCTTATACCACTGCAGCGAGAGTAGTGGACTTCTTGTCACTAATGCACAGGGTGGAAGTCCAGGCTCCCTGGGCCCTCTGGTGGCACTGCATTATGGCAGCCTTGTTACTGCTGGGGGAGGGATGAAAGTCTTGGCTCCCCACTAGGCCTTCTGTGACATCACCTTGGTAGTGACTTGTTTCCATCTGGCAAGGGTGGAAGCCTAGGCTTCTCACTCATTCTTTGCTGGCTGGAATGGGGCTGGGAACACAGTTCTTTCTGCGGTGTTTGGCTGAAGCAGAGTGACTATTATCTAAAAGGTTTCTTTCTCAGCTGCCCCTTTCTGAGTCCTTTGGCTAGTACCAGTAGGCTTTTGTGAGGGCTTTCTTTTTGTCTTCACCTGTTGGCCTTTCCACCTTACCAGATTCTTTACCCTCAGGTCTGCGATACATGAGGGAAAAAAAAAAAAAAAAAAGACCAGGGAACTCATTGCCATGTCCTCCTCAGGTCCCAGAATGCCTCCTTCTCTGCAACTTTCAAAATCTTCTCATGTTTGTTTATATACAGTGCCCAAGGTTTTCAGTTGTACTTATGGGAGGAATAGGGAGAAATGCCATTTCCCCCCCAGAACCAGAAGTATGCATTGGAAAATACAAAATACATTTTTTTCTTAGAACCAGAGGTCTCCGTGTAATTTAATTTGCATTTCTTTTAAGAAGAGTAAGTTGACCATCTTTTCATATCTTTAAGGATCATTTATGTACCTATTTGAGAACTATCTAGTGATGGTGCCAGAAATTCTCTATTTTTCGCCCTCAGCTTCTGAAACAGCCTACATTATTACCACCATAAGTGTCAGCTCATCTCTTTGCTACTCTTCCCTATAGCTCCTGGGAGTGAGAAATGCCAGTTTCTTGAATGCTGAAGCTGGTGCTGAAGGGAGGACACAGGGAAGTCCTCTGTCCTGTGTAGTGGCAAACAAAAGTGGGAAAATTCAAAAACAAGAGGCTCATGAAATTCAGGCTGAGGATTGTCCATGACTGAGGTGAACTACAGTGGAGTACCCCTGTTGTGTCAGCACAATTACACAGGAAATATTCTTTGGGCTTTGTGAAAAAGGCTCTTGAAAATTTTTTAATTTATTAAAACTCAGCACATATAAAAGTTTTGGTGGAAAATACCCATGTCTAAAATGCCTTTTAAAACTATAAATATCATTCAGAGTCTGGTGGACATGGCATCCACCATCAAAGAACCCTGAAAGCCTTCTTCTGTGTCCCCAGCCTGGGTTTGCCACTGTTGTTCTGCATCAAAAACCACAGACCCCAGCTCTGTGGTCTCCACTGGGGCCTGTGTATCAGTCCTTTTCTGCAAGTTTCCAGGTGACTGTCATGCACAGAGTTGAGAGCCACTGGTTACAGGATTACTCTTACCTCCCTCTCAGCACTGCCTTCTCCCCTAACACGTCAGCCAGTAGATGATGCTCCAAGTTCCAGAAGTTTCCAGGCTTTAAATCTTGCCTCTCATGACTTTCTCTGCCTGGAACAGTCTCACTTCCCCATGAGGGCTGTCCACTTGGCAAACAGCCAATCCATGTGGGACTCATCCCCTGTTCAGTAGAACTGACCCTCTTGAACTTCATGCAGACTTTTCGCCCAGTTTCTCCTCCAGTTGTCTCTTTAGGTCTCTTAGGGGAATGTTCCTTGAGGGCAGGCACTATGACTGATTTGTCTCCAGAGCTCTAGTGCCTGGCCTTAGGCATGATCAAGTGCATGAGAACAGCATACTCAGCCTTGGAGATTTTCGAAGGAAAACAAGAGAAATCATATGGTGTATTACTCATATTACGATGTCAGTAGTTTTTGTCAGTGCAATTTTCTCTTGTTAGGTGTACTTTCAGATTCTAAAAAGCCAATGGCTAAACGTTACTTGAATCAGCAGGATCGACCCACCATGAAAAAGACTGGTTGGTTTACTTCTTTTCAGAGAAACCTTCCTGGGGATTGCTGCTTGGTGAACTTAGTCATTTCCTCAAGCGATCATTATCTCACCAATCTTGTCCTGTAGAGCAGTGACAGGCACTTTTAACCAGCTTCCACTATTGTTATCACATCTATCTTTCCTGGCCAATTTTTTGGTTTTTTTTTTTTTTTTTTTTGCAGTGTTGCAGTTTCTACTCTTACCCTTAAGGCATCCATATCTTTTTTTACCCCTTACATTTGATTTTTATTTATTTGTTTTGGGTTTTTTGTTTGTCTGTTTTTTCTTCCTAGATTATTACCAATTATATTAAAAGCTTGAACAAAAATAAAACTCTCCAAAATGCTATAACCACAAATATGGCCAAGGTCTTTTGATCTCAGAGATACAGTCTCCTTTATCAGACATGATCTTTTCCACTATCTGACCTTTGCATTCTTTTGGTCTGTACTCATCAACACTCTTCCTGTTCCTAAGGCTTCTTTCATCTCATAACTATCACTATCACCCTGTGCAGAAAGAGCTCTTTCAAATGGATCCGTAATACTGAAAGCAAGGTTGTACACGTGAGGAGGTCCAGTGAGCCAAACTGTGTGCCAGGAGAGCCATTTATTCAAAGGAACTTTGCAGACTCATTTGTTTCCTTACTTCAACAAGCACAGCTTGGCCTGGCTTATATTCCTATCCAGGGAAAGGTTTTCTTTTCCCCTTAGCATATAAGGCAATTCATTGCAGAATATTTATTGAACACCTAATATGTGCCAGGATCTGTGGCACGTGAGGGGTCATGAGTTCTGAATATTTTAATTCAGAAATTTCTTGATCTTGTCAGCCTTGGGATGCTTCCTCTGCTGAGAACCCCATCCACTTCTGCTCATTCATGTGGCAAATTTCTTATCCTTTACGTTTTGACTTTGTCATCATGTTCTTTCTACAGCATCCCTTACTTCCCAATTCTAGGTTAAATGTCCTTTGTCTGTACTCCCATGCCCCTCTTTCCTGGCACTGATCTTATGGAAATGCCATTTGACTTGCCTGTCTCACCTCCAATAGATCATGAGCTCTTTTGGGACAAGGACTGTGTCTTTCTCACCACTGTGCCATTAGTTCTCTGCACAAAGTTTGGTATAGGCCATGTCCTTGTATCAGTTAGGATTCACCCAGAGAAACAGAAGTAACAGTAAGATATACAGATATAGATGTAGTTGTAGGTATAGCTATAGACATTTATGTGTGTGTGTATCCTACAACTACACTATTATATACACTATATAAAATATATTATATATACTATATATTATATATAGGTAGAGTATGCCTAATCCAAAAACCTGACATGTGAAACACTCCCATATCTAAACTCTTTTGAGCACAGACATGACACTCACAGGGAATGTTCATTGGAGAATTTCAAATTTTGAATTTTTGGATTAGGGATATTCAATTGTTAAGTATAATGCAAACATTTTGAAATCCAAAAAAACCTGAAATCTGAAACATTTCTGATCTCAAGCATTTCAGATAAGGGATATTCAACCTGTGTGTATGTGTGTGCATGCACACGTGTTTGTGTGTGTGTGTGTGTGTGTGTGTGTGTGTGTTTGTTTGTGTGTCTTTGTATTTGCAAGAAATTGGTTTACAGAAGTGTCGGGGCTGGCTAAACAAACCCTAAATCTGTAGATCAGGAAGTCAAGAAGGGATGATAAGAAGCAGGCTGGCACTGCAAGGCACTGGCCGAAGCTTGTTACCCACTGGCAGCGGTCAGGAGAGAAGATCATGTACAGTCTAAAACCCTGTGAGCAAAAGCTATTTAGAGTCTCTGCATCATGGAAGACCTAAACTCCCTTTTAAAGGGCTTACCTGGTTAGGTCAGGACCACCCAGGATAATCTCTCTTGGGTCAATTTAAGTCAGCTGATTAGGGAATTTAATCGCATCTGCAAAATTCCTTGCAGCACCTAGTTTGATTGAATAAATGGAGACTGTAGCTGAGCCTAACCAATCTGACACATCAAAAAGTCATCACAGTTCTCAATAAGTAATTATGGAAGGAAAGGAAGACTGGCTAACAATGAGAAAGCTGGGTTTTTACAGAGTGTCGCCAGAGTGAGTACGTATAGTTGTGCATTTGGGCAGAACAGTGAAACAGGAGGGCTTTGAAGACACTGAAGCCAGCAGAAGAAAAGCAAGGTACCTAGAGTCATTTCTGACAAACCCTGCGCTGTGCACAGCTCTGCTGAGAACCAGCATAAGGCCTCATTCCTTAGTCTGATCTTCCTGGTTTGCAGGGGCAGGCCTCATTTCATCAGCTTGTCGGAGGCGGACATCTGCCACAGCCAGGCCAGACCCTAGGGATGTCTGGGCTAGGCCCAGAATCTCCCACCTCTGCTACTTTGTTTCTGTCTGCTGCCTGTCTCTGACAACTCACATGCTCCTTTTTGGTCCTTCAAGTCCTTCTTCCAGAATTGTCTTGACTTCTTCTCAATTAGATAAGACTGAAGTCCCCAAGGGAGCCGCGGCCTAGGGCATTAGGCCTGTAGCGATGTCAGCCTCCAAGCATGCTCTGTCTCTTGTTTATTTGTGGCCTTGTCTTTCCATCCATACTGGACTGCAAGCTCTGGGAAGGAGGGCATGGTGCCCCTTGCTTCTCTGTGCCCACCTCAGAGGGCCTGAGCAACGCAGCTGTCTGACAAATCCTGGAGGCTTTGAATTGAAAGAAAGAGTTTAAAATAAACTATCCTTATTGCTTAAGCTGCTGGATTCTGTATCACATGTTTAAATGAAAGACAATTTGTCTTCTAATTAGGTTTTAATGAATTGCACTTGACCTTTGAGCTCTATTTTCAACTTTGAGAGCAGGCAGTGAATGTGTAAATTCCAAGACTTGATTTAATAATAAAAATCACTTCCATTTGTCTAGCACTTTACAGCCTTCAAATTACATTGGCCTCCTTTCTCTTGCACAAGCCTGTGGGGTAGGTGGAGATCTTCCACAGGTCACAGATGAGGAAACTGAGAATTGGAGAGGTCAAAGCCTCTGTCCAAAGTCACTCAGCTTGTAGAAGGCGACCAGGGACTCCAACCTGGGTCTCCTGACTCCTGGTCCAGTGTGCTTTTCCCAAAGAGAATGGATAAAGTCATCAGTTAGGAAGAAAAAACTGACCACTGATCATAAAAGGTAAAAGGGATTTTGTTACGGGACATTCTGTTGAATGGAAGGGAGCTTCTGCCCCCTGCTCTTTGTGCCTGTCCCTGACCCTGCTGCCACTATTGTCAGCAGGGCTTCTTTGGGACATTTCTCAGTGCTTACTGGGACACTGTAAGACATTCGACAATATTTGCCAAAACCAATTTGCATAGGTTTTCTGACAGCAGTGGCTCTAGTTTCCCTGTGGCAACTTCTCTTTCAGTTCTTGGCTCTTGCCGGAAAATTATTTGACATGTTTTCTCACAAAATAGTAACACTGGGGTGAAGAGAAACTGGAGCAGCAAGAGAGATAAACAATGGATTTAGTCACCAGACCGTCGACAGCAGTTCAATATCTGGTAGCCCCATTTGATCGTTCATTTTCTTTTCAGCACTAGGGGTCTACTAACCTCTCTAGACTCTGCAGTGACACTTGGGGTAAATAAAGGGTAAAGGGACATTACTGTCTTGGCCATAGAGATAGCCACAGCTGGTTTTGGTTATCAAGGGACAGATTGGTCTCTCTGTTGTAATTAAGCCTCATAACCCAGGGACACTCTCTTAGTTTTTCCTCTCACCTTGCACAATCCTCTCCAAAATTTCCAACCACATTTCACATTCTCTGAGGGACCTGCTCAGATTACTCAGTCCTTGCTTGAGCCACAGGGACATCACCTTACCCAGGTACAACATTTCACGATGGATGGAGACCTTTACTTGGGCCACAGAATCTCATCTAAGTCTGGCCATATCCCATGAAGCAGGGGGAGCTATCTCTTTCATGTCCATTGGACAGTCAAGGAGCCTGAGGCCCAGAGCGGTTATATGCTTTTTTCAAGGTCATACAGGCAGTGCGAGTGGTCAAACTTGAATGAACTCTAGTCTCTGCAGCCCATTCCCTGCTTCCGTAACAGCCCATGTACTGCCTATCGTATGAGAGGACCTGTGAGTGTTCATATCTGTGTCTCTGGTGCCTGCTCTGGCCTACTGACTGACACTGGGGTGAATCCTTGTGAAGCATTTTGTCCCAGGCTGAGTATTTTCTGACTTCTTTCCAAGAGCTCTTTCCATGTCACTCCCATCCAGCTCTTAGATAGTTCACCAAGAGCATTTTCACTTGGTGTGGACTTGTAGTTGGCAGGTCCCTCAGAACTGGAGGACAACCCCTGTCGCGCCGCCCTGACCAGCAGGAAGGACGCAACACTCGAAGTTCTTCCAACAGCGTTTTAATGGGGCAAACGGCGAAGACCCGAAGCAAAACAAGCACAGGCTTATATACTGGTGAAGGCTAGGTGGCAAACTGTGATTGGACATGCCCTTAGGGTCCTCCCCAAGAAAGGCGTTTCTCTGCTGGCGCATGCGCTCAACTGATGTTTACCTCAAAGTTGTT
>CAUYSK010028812.1:0-17904 GCA_963575035.1 Avahi laniger | reverse complement strand
GAGGGTGTCTTCCTCATTCCTCAGGAGCTTTATCCAAAGTACATAAAGCAGGCAGTGTCTCAGGTGGAGTTATTCGTTATGCCCTGATGAGATTTTTATTGGATTTAGACAAAGGCCATCGTTTGAGGAATGTTGCAAAATGTTGCTGTAAAACAAGCTTTGAAATACAAGTGGAAACAGAATACAGCCAGACTGAAGCTTCATATGTAAAATCAACTTGGCTGTAATTCAGAATTAGCTCCATAAGGGTTATCATTAAACTTTTTGATATTTTAACTCTGATGTCTAAAGCATGTTAGTTGTGATTTTTGAAGTAGCCATGTCAATTTCAGAGTCTCTGAAAGATATATAAATGCCCATCAGTTTCAAAAAGAAGATTTCAGGTTAGCTACAAATTAACCCCCAAAACACAAGGAAATGCAAAAATAAAGCTGTAGTAAGATAACGCATCCATCAGATTGGCAAAAATTAATATTAAATAATTCTGACAATAACAAGTGTTGGCAAGGATGTGGAACAATGGGAATTCTCTCATCTTGCCAGTGGGGGCATAAATTGGTTTTATACTTTGAAAAGTCGTGTGGTATTTTGCAGTGTCAGTATGACCTGCAATTCTTCCCTTGGAAAAACTCGAGAGAAATGTGTGCTTATATCTGCCAGGGTGCATGTACCAGAGCTCAACACAGCATTAATCATCGATGACTGCAAAGTGAAAACTAGCCAAATGTCCATTAATGGTAGGATTGATGTAAAAAATTGTGGTATTTTCATAAAATGGGATGCTATACAGTAATGGAAATTAACTATAGCAATATGCAACAACATGGACACATCTTAGAAACATAGTATTCCAGGTATAATAGAATAGTGTACAATTACATATGTAAAGTTCAAAAGCATGTAAAATGGAATGTTTTGTTTCGGGATATTTCCTTAGGAGGTAAACGATAAAGGAAAGTAAGGAAGTGAACACCATAGAAGTCAAGCAAATGGATCCTTTAGGGGACACAGGGAGGCATGTGGAAGTCTCTGGGGAGCTGGCAATATTATATTTTTGTGATTTGGGCGAGTGCTTACATGGGCGTTTTCTTGTCAATAATTTATTCATCTGTAAATTTATGTCATATATATTTTCCTGTACGTTTGTTATTTCACAATAAAAATATTTAAAAAAGGATAATTCCGCCATGATGTAAGGCTCATTGAGTGTTTCTCTTGGATCTTTGGGTTATGCTTTAATTAGTTCGACTGGTTAATAATTGTCACCATCAACACTTACACACACACACACATGCCCCTCACAAAACCAGAGGAAAAACAGACCACGATGCATCAAATTCCTCAAAATCCCACCCAAAGATTGCTGTTACCAGCCACTTCCATCTACCTGGTGAGATTCTGCTGCAGGATCATTCGAAATATGGATGGCACCCCCATGAGTTGGGTGACGGGATATTTGAACAATGCCTGGAAAGTTAAGATAGAAGTTTTATTCTTACAGTTAAGCTTAAAAATACCAGCCAATTATTAGCAGTTTAGTTCTGATCTACCCTCTCGGAGAGCCAGGTTATTTATTTGTTAATTCTTTCAATACATGTGTATTGAGCATGGATTTCACACACGGTATGTGTCGGGCAGTGTGGGGAATACAAAAAGAGTGAGACAGTGTTCCAACTCCCATGGAGAGCAGGGGCTAACAGAGCGGATAAAACAGGACTCAGTGGTCACGCAGAAGTTGGTAGATGTTCTAGGAGAGATGCGAAGAAGGTTCTGTAAGAACACAGCAGAGGGAAATATTCCTTCTGGCTGGGTGGTCCAGGGAGCTTGACGGAAGAGGTGGGGTTTAGTTGGAACATTAGTAAATGGATATGGTGTGTACAGGTGGAGAAATAGGGTTCTTCGCTCTTGGAGACAGAATGAATAAAAGGAAACCAAGTCTCAGGAGCTGAAGAAATGTTTCAGACAAGTGAAATAATATGACTTATTTAGACCCATTGGTGAGGAGCAAGAACTAAATTTAGGAAGGCTGAGGTTGGTTGGAGCCAGATTACTTATTATTTAAAGTACATATATTCCCTATTATCTTTCTGAGTTTCAGATCAGGGTGGAGATACACTAGGAGAGAGAGGAACAGTAAAGGGGGCAGAATGTGGGTTTGGGGGTCTGCCCGATCTAAATTTAAATCCTCTTACTTAATTCCTCTGCAATTCTATTTCCTTATCTGTAAAATGGGAATACCTATGTATTCCATGCAGATCCATGATGAGGTATAACAGGCACTTTGGGGGAAATCGGCCTCCACTCTCAGACTCTCTCTTCCTAGACCCAATCAGCTTTCATTGCCTGGCTTCCGCCTCTACGATATCTCACATTTACAGCTTCTTTTAAAACTTTAGTTCTACTCTCACCCCCGGGCCAATGCTCCCATCCCAAAGGGTGCCTCTCCACGTGTCACCCCCATCCAGCCGTATCTGCGTCTGTAACCTCGCCGCAGGCCTAGAGGGCTGGCTCTGGGGCTCGGTGGTGGACGATTGCCTTGGGCTGCACCGCTCAGCCTGCGGTCCATCCGGCCGGTCATCTGGGAAGGGGGAGCGTCAGCCCGGGAATGCTGTGGTTGCCACGTTTGCCCGTGTGCGTGTGAAGGAGCAAAAGCGGTTCTACAAATAGCAAGAAGAGAGCAGATCCCAGAGAGAAACGGAAAAGACACAGAAGCTGCCTTGATTCCTGGTGTCTTTCTGGTTCTTGTTCCAGATCCTTGTCAAACTCCACTGCGCTCCTCCTGCGGCATCATGATATGTCCCAGCGTCCCTCTCCCACACATTCCTTTGTCCATTAAGCTACTTTGAAGTGGGTTTCCATTACTGGCAGCCCAGGGAGCTCTGCTTAGCGAGTGAGAATTACAGATCATGTGTGTCCAGGGCCTTTCCCAGAGCTTGGCGCTTAGTAGGTGCTCACTAAATGTGGGCTCTGGCTGTTACCATCTAAGTTGTAATCTATGACTCATCCTGGTGCTTTGCAGTTCTCAGTAGGGTGTGGAGCAGAGAGCAGGGGTCTCTTGTAACAGATCTGGCAAGAAGGGGTAAGTTGGGGAGGGCAGGCAGAGAGGAGATGGTTTGTGAATTGGAATAGCAAATTTTTAATTTAAGCTTTTCTATTTTAATCAACATCTTCCATCTTCAAGAAGAGGGAGTGAAACAATAAATGAATTTTAAAGGTTATTGTTAATAATAAACAAAAATAATAAGTGGAAAATAAAAATAATTAAAATTACAAGTGCCTTTTTTTTTTAAATTTGTAGGCCGTTTGAACTAGTCAAGCGGAAAATGCATGCAGACTTTTGGGACGTTCCCTGCAGTAGACGGAGAGGTAAGCGTGGTGAGGGCGGAAGGGTGGCGGCGCTGCTTGTGCCGCTGACGGTCTCAGGCGCGGAAAGGCACGGTGGTGAGTCAGGAGATGCTGGCATGCGTGCAGGAAATGATATGGGCGGGAAGGGCAGTTTGAGGTGCTGGAGGGAGGATCGGATGGACTTGACCAACTGGCCAATTGGGAATATCCTGCTAGCCTGGAGGAATTTGCCTGGACAGAGAAGAGGAGACCCGACGAACAGTTTCGAGAATCACCTGCATTGATGCGCTTGCTGAAGAAAAAAAAAGAAATTGAAGGAGATCGCGTGGAAAGAAGAGGAAAAATAAGGGCAGACTGTTGGAGGACTGCAGTGTTCCACGGTAAGCTGGGTGAAGCAAACGGAGAATGCTCTGTGGGGAAGTTTGTTATTAAGGGAGAAAAGAAGGGTTTGACCCGATGTGTAGCAGGGTCAAGGGGAGGTGTTTTTAGGATGGGAACGTTGAATGTGTTTATGGACCGAGGGAGTGAAACTAATGAAAAGTGAGAGATTGGGAATACAGGGGAAAGGCCGACCAGGTGAAAGATGAATGGAGAGAGGCTCCTGATCCAAGGGCAGGGGGAAGAACGGGACCGCAGTGGTTGCAGGAAGCGGGGTGGACTTTGAGAGGTGGAGGGGCAGGTCTGCCTCTGAGACGGAAAGCAGGGGTGGGGGTGGAGACGCAGAGAGAATTTTCTCGTGAAGGGATGTACACCCAAGGAGTTCATGCAGGTGACCGCAATTGTCATTGGGATGTACTACTACTGCTAATAATAATAAAAACCAGCAACAGCTATCATTTACCAAGTGTTTTCTCTGTGCCAGCCTCAGTGCTAAGTATTGCACTTTACACACCTTCCTGCAGTATGTTGTTAATATTCCCAGCAATTTTATGAGGTACTAACAATTAAAATTCCATTTTACAGAGAAGGAAACTGAGGCTCAGAGTGGTAAGTAAGCTGCTAATTAGTTTCAAACATGGGATAAGAAGTTACATATTCCAAGGGCTTGTTTTTAAACACTTCATTATATTAAGTAACAACATACACATGTGTGTACACACTTATACACGCACACACACACCCCATCTACCTGGCCCTTGCAGAGTCAGGAACCAGCACCCAGGAGACTTGGGCTTGTTGTGGTTAATTTAATTTCTCAAAATGCATCACATTCTGGGTCTCAAGTCTACAAAGTCTGATCCATAGATCTGGGAAATGGCCTGGTTATATGCATTTTCTTCCAGGTTACATTTTGATGTGATTCTGATACAATGACTCTGATTCAATGCTCCATACTTTAAGAAGCCCAGAACCAGGGTCACCTTACACTCATTGGCCTTCTTTACTCAATAAAATATTTCTTAGCAGGGTCCAGCTTTTGGCCTGGAAACATGGGTTTCTTATGGGAATTTGTTGATACTGGAAGGTTAGTCTTCTTACCTGTACAATGACCTTGGGGTCAATTCGGGGCATATGACGGATAAAGACTGTAGATCCTGCTGTCCATGGTTCAATCAGGGACCCGAAGAAACCCATAACCCAACCTGGGTCCGACAGGCACCAGAAGACATCAGACATCTTTAGGTCCAGCAATTTCCTGCTAACTCCAAAATGCAGTAGCCTCAGCTGTGTGATCACGGAAGGATGTGATGAAGGGCTAAGGACTCTGGTTTTCAGCTGGGGACTCACCCCTTTCACCTCAGTGTGGGGTTTATGTGGGGCTCCAGACCTCCTCAACCCCTGGTCTCAAAGATGCATCACCAAATCACGTTCCTGATCACATACAACTGAAACTGGTTCAATCATACTGCCTCCCTTGAACTGATTCTCCTCCAGTGTTCTCTGTATCTCAAACACATAATCACTGTCCCTGAAATTGTCCAAGCACCAAACCCGGAAGCCAACCTTGACCACCCCGCATCTCTCCTGTCTAGCCCTCCCGCGGGGGGAGGGGTGCTTCACGAGAGCACTGGGGCTGGGACTCATCCCGCACGCTCCTTTCAGTTCTTCCCACGTGGGCTCCCTCACCTCCTGAGGTTAGTTTGCAAATCTCCGTTCCACGCTCTGGAGCAACACAATTGAGTCCTGGGTGTTTGAGGTCTGGCCCGCAGGCCTGTCCTCTGAGCCTCCAAGTGCAATCCCTGACTGTGCCAAGGAGAAGTGTGCTGGTCTGGAGGTGCCCATGGCGTGCTCAAGCAGGGTTGAGGTCCCTCTGCTTCAGGGTACACCTGTTCTGCTAGAGCAGCCAGGCGGGCAGCATTGGGGAGGGCTGACAGTGTTCTCAGCTCACATTCCTAGCACCCCTGGGTCTGCTGCAGGTCTTTGAGAGGAAAGGTGAGAGCCCCACTCTCCGTGGAAGCCTTGCTGTGGGGCAGCAGCTGCTCCTGGGAGCCCCAGCTCAATCGTCCCTAGGGGCACCCATGCTGGATCACGTGGGAACTGCCATGGCTGCGTCAGTAGCTGAGGGCAGAGGAGGGGAGGTGGAAAAGAGTCTAAGTGGAGGAGAGCTGGCACTCTGGTCCCCTTTGTCTCTCCCTTCTGAAGGCAGCCCTCCCTGAACGTCCAATCTCTGGGATCACACAGATGCCCCAGGATCCGCTGGTCCCCTGTGGCCACCGCGGTCTGGGCAGGCACTGGGAAACGTTTGAGGGGGTATCAGTGACAAGCAAACTGAAGGGTTGAGGCTCCTGGGGAGGAGAAAGGCAGACGATGAGTAGAAAAGCAGTATGTCACTCACCACCTCAGCTCAGGGCTGTGGTTAGTGGTAGTGACTCCGAAGGAGCTGGAAGCCCAGTGCTCTGTTCTAAAAAATCTCCCAGTTTCCTGGAAGCAGCAGCAGCTTTTGGGCTCCAACAGTCTGCAAGCCTGGAGTCTGCTAGAGATGTGGGGGCGGAGAACAAACATCCTCACCTGCCCCGTCCACAGGGCTCCAAATTCCTCAGAGCTTGATCTCTGCTGCAATTTTACTGCTTCTTGTGCTGCTCTGCTATTTCTTCCTATGGGATCTTTGGTAGATTCTGGCATTTCTTCCTCAGAATTACACCTGGGCTATGTTTTTTTCCATCTAAAACTTTTTCTTCTTTCTGAGACGATCTAGTGAGCAACGTCTCCAGGCCCCCATCTTCCTCCCTCTCCCTCCAGGGCTTTTGCTACTCAATTGTTATCATTCATGCAAATGCGCACTGCCCACAAGAAGAATTCTCCACCCCCTGTTCTGGTTAATAAGTTAGAAAATATATAGAACTTGGTGTTTATGAATGTTACTAGTTGGAAAGAAGGAGGGAAAGAGATGTAGAGTAGCAGTCCCCAACTTCTTGGCACCAGGGGCCAGGTTCATGGAAGACAATTTTTCCATGGACGGGCAGCGGGGTTGGTTTGGGGATGATTCAAATGTTTTACGTTTGTTGCGCAGTCAAACCTCTCTGCTAATGATACTCTGTATTTGCAGCCTCTCCCCAGCACTAGCATCACCACCTCAGCTCCACTTCAGATCATCAAGCATTAGATTCTTATAAGGAGCTGCACCCTAGATCCCTCCATGTGCAGTTTACAGTAGGGTTTGTGCTCCTATGAGAATCGAATGCTTCTGCTGATCTGACAGGAGGAGCTTATGTGGCAATGCGAGCGATGGGGAGCGGCTGTAAATATGGGTGAAGCTTCACTCACTTCCCTGCCACTCACCTCCTGCTGCGCAGCCTGGTTCCTAACAGGTCACGGACTCGTACCAGTCCTTGGCCTGGGGGTTGGGGACTACAGATGTAGAGGATTGGTTTAGAATTGATTAAATGATTAATCCACAGTTCGAGCTTCAGCCTGCATGGATTGTTTATCGTAGGTTAGGGGCAGTGGCTTGGCAAAGCTCGGTTCCAGATATTTCCTTCCCCAGCAGTTTATAATTGGGAAACTCCAAGTCTGATTTGCCCACAGTGGGGAAGAAAAGGGAGTCTTATCGCCTCCGGTCATGTTGCTGGAATATTCTGTCTTTTCCCAATAAACTGTGGAGCTGCTGTTAGGAAAATAATGGTTTGTCATCTGCGCGGCTTGCAGAGGGCCTGCTGCTTCACCCGCATGTTCTCCGCACCTCCTGTGAAGATGCTTGGGTAGGACCCAACTGAGCCCCCTTTGCTGTTCGGAGGCCCCTGTCGGCAAACCTTTAGGATTCCCAGCCTTTCCTTCTCAGACCCTCAGAGGCTTCAACCACAGAGAGCAGAAGGAAGAAACAGGATGGTGTCACTTCTATTTAGGGCTCTTGTCCCAACCACACACACACACACGTGCACACACACAGACCACACACACACACAGACACGTGCACACACACACAGACCACACACATACAGACACACATGTGCACACACACACAGACCACACACATACAGACACACGTGCACACACACAGACCATACACACACACACAGACACGTGCACACACACAGACCACACACACACACACACACGTGCACACACACACAGACCACACACACACAGACATGTGCACACACACACAGACCACACACACACAGACATGTGCACACACACACAGACCACACACACACACATGTGCACACACACACAGACACGTGCAAACACACACAGACAACACACACACACGTGCACACACACATACACAGACACGTGCAAACACACACAGACAACACACACACACGTGCACACACACACAGACACACCACACACGCGCACACATCCCTCGCCCCAGATCTAGGATCCAGCCGCTAAGCGGTGCCCTCTTTCCTACCTTGAAGGGAGGGAGGCTCGCAAGGCCAATCCGTGGCTGTGCTTTGCCATCTTGGGGAGGCCCGTGGTCCCGCTGGTGAAGAAAACGACCATGGGGTCCATCGTCTTTGACTTAACACAAGTGTGGTCTGGGGATGCTGAGCTGCAAACAGATTCAAGACAAAAGGAGAAAAGTCATGTGTGCTGTTTTTCTCCATCCTCTGGGAAGCAAAAGAAAGAACACAAGGCATAGACAGGAAACTGGGAGCTGGCATCACTGGAGGAAAAAATTGGATCTCTCACTGCTAGGCATCAAAGTGACTTTACGGGCGATTCAGACGAGTGGAGTAGCATTTTTTCATTTGAAACACTGAGAACATACAGTGAAAAAAATTAACGAACACTTAAATAGAACTTGTAAATCATTTAAAGTGCTTAAAATGCTTTAAGCGATTTATAAATATGATCTCACTCAATCCTCAGAGCAACTCTAGGAGGCAAGTACTCCTCTCATCATGCCCATTTTGCAGATAAGGAAACAGAGGCTCAGGGAGGTTAGATAACTTGCCTGAAGATGTCTATCTAGCCAGTGGTAGAGCCAAGATCCAAACCCTGTCTGAGCCGCAGTCTGTGCTCTTAACCACACTGTTAAGATTTTTTTTTTTTACATAAACTAGATTTATAGGAATTTAACTCTGTGATCTCAGTGAAGAGGGGTAGGGAGAGAAAGTGAGGGAGAATGAGAGTTTCAGAAATACAACTAATTACCACATTTGGTGTACGTTTGCCATGGCGTATAGCTGAGGTGGCAGACAGAATCTGTGGTTCTTTTGGTCTGCCTTGACTCTTGGGACCTTCTCTTGGACGGAGAGGCCCTTGGGCCTGTTGTCATTGTACACGTGAGCGTCCCATGATGTTCAAAGGAACTTCAAATCATCCCAACACTGGAGGAAACCCTAGCTCTGCTGTTCTCGCTGAGAAATGGCACTATACTGACTTTGGACAATTTGAGGGAGCTCTCAAGAATTTTCTTGATTTTTAAGCTGTTTGCATTAAATTCTGTGACTTTAGAATCTAGCATAAGATGTGACTTCGCTGTAATGTTTATCTTTAGAGATTGAAACAAAGAGCTTTAAAGATTCAAGTGTTACGCCAAGAAAATAAACCCAGTATGGTTTGCACGTGTGATATGAGATGTGCCCAAATGCTTACAGAAGCAGAGATTTGGAGGTGGAAGGGGTCTTGCTTACCTCCAAAACTTCCTTAACTTTGCCTGAAAATTGTCTCTAAAAGAACGCAGGCCCTGGGAGACGGGAAGTGACAGCCAGCCATAGCTGGCAATTTCTTTTTTCTTGAAGTCTCAAGTTTCACCTTAAAAATTCATTTTAATATTTCGCTCAACTTCTTTATAAATTTATTTGTTATATAAAAATAAGATTTTACATTTCCCACCTACCAGGAATATGCCATCACCCCCTGACTTTACACGTCTCCTTTGCACAGTCCCAGGGGCGAGTGTCCTTTAACAAGAGGAACATGGAAATTCAGCTTCCTAAAAAAGTTAAACTTTTATGAGACCGAAGAGAGGGGAAGGAACTAGCCCAAGGTCACAGAGAAAATCAGTGACACGGTTGGGAAGAGAAGGTTTCTGACATCAGACCTGGTGAGCTTCCCATAACTGGCTGTCGTCTCCCAGCCCTTGGGAGTGGCTGCCATACTCTCCGCTTTCCTCAGAGACCACATTCATCAGACCAGAAACTCACTTCATCAGTGACCGGAGGTCCAGCCACCCGTTCCGCCTGTGATCAGACACCAGGAACTTGTTTTTCAGAGCGGGACACTCTGGAGCCACAGAATCCACCTCTGGGGCAAGGGTGTCTGTGGTCACGATGGCCTTGGCTTTAGACATTTGTAGTCGGTAGAGAATGTCCTTCGCCTTCAACTGGATGGTCCCTGGCATGATGATGATCCCTGGTGATGAGAAAGGAACTGCTTGTTTTGGTCTTTTTCTGTCTTTTTTTTTTTGAACGACCGTGGGCTTCAGGCCTGGCTTGTCTGCATAGAAACCCCCTAAGCTCTTGCTGTGCAAAGTATTGTCCACAAACCAGCAGCATCAGCACCCGCTGGGATGCGGTCTCAGGTCCAGCGCCAAACCCAGTGAACCAGAATCTGCCCTTTAACAAGTTTTCCAGGTGATTCCTATGCACATTAAAACTTGAAAGCCTCATCCTAACATTTTTTACTCCAGATGGAGCCATCCTAAAAACAGGTGGACTCCACCTTACGCGACTTCACGCTGGATCTGGGAGTGTAGATGTGCATGAGACAGTGTCTCCGACGTCTTTCTCCTCTAACCCTTCCCTCTCTGCCGGTCCTTTGATGTCATGTTGAATCTCCTCTCCTCCCTTCATTCCAAATCTAACCACAGTGTCCTTTGATCTTTCCTGCCTTCCCTTCTGTCTCCATCACCAACAACGAGTTCAGGCCTCTTTGTTCCCACTCAGCCTTCCATTCCCGCCCCTCCACGGGATGCCCTGCCGTGAGGCTTGCTGCCACTCATCTCCCGTGTTGTTACTTGCCTACGTTCGTAAGGCATTGACTTTTTCCCCTCCACATTTCTTCTCTGCTCTAACACCTGTGCCTTCCCTCCAGGAAAACGCCACCCTCTCCATTCTGACATTGGAGGTGCTGCCTCCTCCTCGTCTTTCTCTCTTGCAACGCCACTCTCTATTTCGAAGTGTCCATTCTTCACATAGGCTATTCCTAACTCTAAGCCTTTACGAGTCCTATGCCCTTGTGTGGAGTGTCCTTCCTCTGCTTCTAATTCTCTTGAATTCTGCTTATCCCAGAGGGCTCTGTGCAAGTCTTGGATTCCCCATGGACCATCTCTTAGCTCTACAGATGTCTTGGATTTTCATCTCTATGTTCCTTCTGCCATTGCTGTTAATGCTCGATGCCACGTGAGCTAGTTGAATTAATCAACTATTTTATTTGTGAGAGAATATGAGAGGCAGAGAGAGAGACAGACAGACTGTACGATCAAAAGCATGACAGAATGTTGCATGAGTATGCATGATAAAATGAAAGAGGTGATTCAAAAAGGAACCCATAAGTCCCATACTGATTCTAATTTATATAGATTAAAAATAGATCATTAAAAGGGGAAGAAGAATTCTAACTAATACATATAGAAAGAATGATAGAAATAGAAGACTCCCATATAAAACCAGCATAGTAACATTCAATTCAGTCAAGGATCATCAACAGATACTCAAACCACGGTGTGAAAGACTGTTGGGGAATAGGAATAGTCACAGTCCCACAAGCATTCTTACACCATGGATTACTTCTTGGTTACAAAGGAAAAAGGTACATTTACAAAGGAGAAGTCTGGTGAATACCACCTCACTCAAGTAGGAGGAGAAGCCAGCTTCCTACACTCCCTGACGTGAGCCACTCGGGGAGACACAGCACTGCCCTGTAGCACTCCTGCCAGAAGCGTTTAACCTGAATATCATCATGAAGAAAGAGTCAGAAATAGGAATTTTTCAGGTACATTCTGCAACACAACCAGTTTGGACTCCTCAAAAATATCATCACCATGCAGAAAAGGCTGGGGAATCATTCTAGAGAGTAAAGCAGATTGAGGAGAAATGACAACTGAATGCAATGTGGGATTCTCAATGGACTTTGGGATTTAAAGAAAAAAAATGTTGGCCGGGCGCGGTGGCTCACGCCTGTAATTCTAGCACACTGGGAGGCTGAGGCGGGTGGATTGTTTGAGCTCAGGAGTTTGAAACCAGCTTGAGCAAGAGCAAGACCCCATCTCTACTACAGATAGAAAGAAATTAATCGGACAACTAAAAATATATAGAAAAAATTAGCCGGGCATGGTGGCGCATGCCTGTAGTCCCAGCTACTTGGGAGGCTGAGGTAGAAGGATCGCTTGAGCCCAGGAGTTTGTGGTTGCTGTGAGCTAGGCTGACGCCATGGCACTCACTCTAGCCAGGGCAACACAGTGAGACTCTGTCTAAAAAAAAAAAAAAAAAAAAAGAAAAATTGTTTGTAAAGGACATTATTGGGGCACTTGAAGGATTTTTACTATGGATGTATATCAGCTAACCGTACTCTATCAATATTAATGTCAATATTAGTCTTCTTGTGTGATAACTCTATTGTGATTATGTGAAGGGAGTAGTTTAGGTCTTAGCAGATGCATACTCTGGGTTTGTGGGTGTCTACCTGCTGTTACGGGTGTCACAGTGTCCACAAGTGATGCGTAAATGATTCAGTGAGAGAGAGGAAGAGTGAGCAAGTGCACTCAATATGGAAACAATTGATGAATCTTTAGAAAGTGAGAATGTCCAAGACCATGCAGGAGAGACTGTGTATGAGAGAGAGATGTATGAACATTGAGCTTGAGAGCGCATGGATGTGAGAGTGTGAGGGAGAGAGTAAGAAAGAGCAAGAGACTTTGTGAGGGAATCCGGGAGAAAGAACAGATTGCAAAGAAGACAGAAGCAGGGCAAGAGAAAGCATTTTGTCTCCAGTGAGACTGTTAATTCCCAGAGGGCAGGGAGCCTTGCTCTGCGGTCCCAGCGTAGGAGCTGAGGCTAGAGCTTCAGAGCCGTGTCGGTGCCAGGCTGGGTGCACAGCACCTCATATCCCAGGATTAACTGGCTTGCTCTAGGCCAGCCCTGGGGTCCACGGGGCCCCCTGGCACCACCGACCTGTTCGGATGCAGCCCACAGTCACCAGCCACCACTCGGGCACGTGAGGTAGAATCAAGGCCAGATGGTCTCCTTGCTGAAGGCCACAGGTCTGCGTGAAGACGTTGGCTACACGACGAGTTAGATCTGTCATCTCTCTGAAGCTCCATTTCAGTTCTTCTCCTTGGCTATTCACCCACCAAAAGGCTGGGTTTGTACTTCTCTTGCCCTCCTAGTGAAGATCGTACACCATGTGTTACTTCCTGCTTCAAAGGAAAGGGACACGCTTTTGCCTAATCCACTGCCATGGTCACATTCCATAGCTCAAGGACTCAGATCCCATTTTAAAGCATTTACAGAAGCAAGACAAACTGGAGAGTGGGGCGGGATGCAGCAAGCTTCTCTGGCCTACTGTAGCCACCTCCCTCAACCAACATAATACCGTAAATCACCTTTATGTCTCGACTGGAGAGTTAAAACTCCATTCCAACATGTGTCTGTCTTAGTCCCATATAAACAGTGGGTTCCTCTCTGTGCCTCAGTTTTCTCATCTATAAAATGGGGACAATAATACCACCTAAAAGGTAGTAAAGTTTAAATGAGTTACTTAAATGAGTAAAGCATGTAACAGTTTCTGGCACATAGTGGGTGCTCAATAAATATTATTATTACTATCACGACAAAATAAAATTTAAAATAATAACTTAATTGCTAACATTTTTGAATTTTTTAGAAAAAATTAAGGTACTTCTACAGGTGAAGACAGCAAAATAGCAGACTGGGAAGCTCTGGGCCCTTTTTCTCCCATAGTAACATCAAATAAAAAACAACAGATGAACTGCAATAGCTTTATGGGAGCTCTGGAAACCAGCCAAGGATCTGCAGCAGCCAAACAAATGCCCTAAACATGAGAAAGCCATACTGAAAATAGTAGGAAATTTTGTTATGCTTTTGCTTGTCATTGTCCCACCTCCTCCCTGGTGTGGTGCAGTGCAGTCAAGAGGAAGCCACTCGATTCCTAGCCCATCTCTTGGGACAGAAGTAAAACAGTGGAACTTGTGTGCAACGTTCTGGCTTGCTCAGGGGCTGCCTGAGGGACAGATTTTTGTCTCGCTTGACTTGGAGATCAAATGGAAACAAAGGCATGGTTTGAATATCAGGTTGAAAGTCCCTGAAAGCATTGGCAGGTGTTATGGTATGTGAAAAACTTCAGATCTACAGGCTCTTGGGGGCAAGAGACTATGGAAAGAGGAACACAGTAGAACATCTAAGGCCCTGAGAAGAAGCAGGGATGAGACTTTTAGGGAAATTAAGAAATGCAAAAGCAGTTACATATATGGGAAAATTGGGGGGCAGGGAGGGAGACACACACACAGGCCCAGGAAAGATAAATGCCAGAAAGGACCTGAGATGACCTTAAGCCTTTACACTGAAAAGATTGGTGGAAGTCTTCCCCTGCGTGGGGCTAGTTTGCAAGACTGAGAGAAATGACCATTTTTTTCCCAAATATCTAACTTTCAATAAAATATTATAGGGCATAAAAGGAACAGGAATTGATGGTTTGTGTAAGGGATAAAAATAAATCTCTAGCTACCAACTGTAAAGAAAATAGGCTTCAATTTTTAGACAAAGATTTTAAACAATTGTCTTAAATATATGCTCAAAGTGTTAAAGGAAAACACAGACACCAACCTAAAGTAAATTAGAAAAACTACATAGGAACAAAATAATAACATCAACAAAGAGTTAGAAATTATTTTTAAAAGAATCAAACAGAAATTTTGGAGCTGAAAAATATAGTAACTGAATTGAAAATTCACTAGAGGGGTTCAATAACAGATTTAAACAGGTAGAAGAAAGAATCAATAAACTCGAAGAGAAGTCATTTGAAATTGTTAAATCTAAGAGAAAAAAGAATGAAGAAAAACGAACAGAACTTAAGGTAATTATGGGACACTATCAAGCAGACCAATACACACATCTTGGGTGTTCTATTAATAAAAAAAGAAGACACAGAAAGAAAAGGGCATAGAGCTTATTTGAAGAAATAATGTCCCCAAACTTCCAGAATTTGAGGAAAGACAAATATAAGAAGCTCAACGAACACTAAGTAGGATAAATCCAGACTCCTGCAATGTACATAACAATTAAACTGTGAAAGCAAAAGCAAAAGAGATAATCTTGAATGCAGCAAGGGAAAGCAACTCATCATACAAGAGACTCCGATAAGATTATTAGTGGAAGAAAAATGGCGGATTAGGGGTGACCTCCTGGCTCTCTGCTCCCAGAGTAGGAGGTGAAGAACACGGACAGCTACACACGAGTGGATCGCTCTCCAACAGGAACAGCATCATGAATCTGCAGAGAAGCAACGCGGGACAAGCAGCACTGGAAAAAAAAAGGAGAATCGGAGAATCAACCGCAAAGTCTGGAGAGTGCGAGATACACAATAGGGAATAGAGCGCGGGACAGCCGCGCCCATCGGCCGGCCAGGGCAGTGGGATCCGACCCACAGGAGGACGACTGTCCCTCCACCGACCTCCACATTCACTCCGGCAGGGAAGCGCCTGAAGTCAGTGCGAAGTTGTGGCACGGGCTGACAGGCTGTGTGGAGAAGAGACGTTAGCGGGAAACATTTTGAACTCTCCAGTGCTCTGTGTGAGGTCCGCACTGGGCTGGGGAGGGACTGGTCTGAGTGGACACTTCCTGGGTCCTCAGAAGGGAGTTTGGAGACAGGCGTCTCGCCTCTGGCTGTTACCGAGACCAGAACAAAGGAGGTAAATGCCCGAAGGGAGGCTCTGCCCCTGGAAACCGCACAGGGTGTGGGACAGAGCGTGCAGGACCCCCTACTGGACTGGCGTGAGATAGTGCATCAGGGACAGCTGGCGGCTCACTGACACAGCCTGCTAAACCCAGCACCCGCTGCCCCCCGAGCAGTCGCCTCCAGTGCTGGTCCTCTGTGGGTGGGCAGCCACCATTTTGGGGGTCCATAGCCTAGAAACGCTGTGGTGCGTTGCGGTTCTGGGCACCACCCCTTCCCCAGCCCAGCAGGGCAAGCCCAGGCCATGGTCTCAGGTGGTGTCCCTGCCCATACGCAGCAGAGGAGGCCCTGCCCTTGGAGGAGGGGAGTAAGGGAGAGAAGTTGCTTTCTGAACGTTCCTCCCTCAACCTGGCTGCTTGCTTTTTCCCGCCAGCAGGACAAACCTCACCCTTGGAGGGGCGGAGTAATGAGAGAAGAGGCTTCCTGGACTGAGATGCCAGTGGCCTCCGGCCTCCGGCAGCGCCCATCCCTCAGCCTGGCGGGGTAGACTCCGCCCTTGGAGGCAGGGAGAGGGGAGAAAAGTTGCTTTCTCTGTGTGACTGGTGTGAATCTTTGGGACCTTGGAACTAAGCAAAAGGGGGCACACTGTTGATCCAGCCCAGTGGGTTGCTTTTGATCATCTCATAAGAACATAACATTAGGGCTCGCTCTTGGCACCCAAGCTGCTACCAGCTTTGGAGCTTGTGGTCTGGGAAGGAAAATCCTGGCCAGAGTCCTCAGCAATTTCACCGCCTGACACACTCACCTGGAGCTGCCTCGCAAGTGTGGCGAAAGAGGCCTGAATAACATATTAGCAGCTCTCCTCTAGCAGCAGATCAAGCAACCACAGAAGTATACACTCTCTGGCTCGCAGGTACCTGTTGCCTTTACCCCACCTAAAGTGGCAACAGGGCTAAAGTAACCCTTGGGAGTGACAAGATATTTCCCAAAGATCAGGGCACTTGTATACCCCATTCGGGGGTTTAGAGCCCAACACAAAGGCATTGGGATATCTTGATAATTGACTCCTCCATGCGAACTAGAAGAAATAAAAGAGAGGGTAACCCCGTAGCTCTCAACACAGTGCCTTCTGTCTTAAACTAGTGGAGGGCAGCAGAGTCACATACACAAAAGTGATTCACCGCCTACGAGCTTAAGCAAGGGGTCCAAACTCACTAATCTCCTCTGGCAAGAGGTGAAGACAACAGATCAGAGATAATCCAGCAGGCTAAAACACCTCTAAGCAATTCAGGACCAGAGCACTGTCAAGGAACTTCCCTTTTGGGGACTTGGAGATAAGGCCATAAACCAGCCCCAGGACCCCCAGTTCTCGACAAAGTAGCCTGATGAGAAAGAATCAGTGAAAAAACACAGGAAACATAAAAGATCAGAGAGAAAAGTATCCCCCAAAAGAAAACATTCGATCTCCATCAATAGATACCAACTTACATGATATGATTAAACTGACAGAGTAAGAATTTTGATATGAATTATAAGAAAACTCAATGGAATTGAAGAGAAAATAGAAACTCAACATAAAGAAGCCACAAGAATGATACAGGAAATGAAGGAAAAATTCTCTAAAGAAATTGAAATACTATGGAAAAACCAAACAGAAATCTTAGAAATGAAGGAAGCATTCAAGGAACTTCAAAACACAGTGGAAAGCCTCAAGAACAGAATGGATCACACAGAGGAAAGAATCTCAGAGCTTGAAGTTAATGCCCATGTGCGAAACAAATCAGATGAAGAAAAAGAACATAGAAACAAGAGACAAGACCAAAACATACAAAAAATGTGGGATTATGTAAAGAAGCCAAATATAAGAATCATAAGCATAACAGAGAGAGAGAGAGAGAGAGGAAGAAAACACACAAGGGCTGGAAAACTTATTTCATGGAATACTGGAGGAAAATGTGCCTGGCCTGACCAGAAATCTAGATATCCAGATACAAGAAGCACACAGAACTCCTGGGAGACTCAATGTGAAAAGCAATCACCATGTCACATAGTTATTAGGTTGACCAAATTAAACACAAAAGAAGCAAATCTTCGAGCAGTGAGGTGAAAACAAAGGAAACCTATCAGACTAACTTGAAACTTCTCAATTGAAACTTTACAAGCCAGAAGGGACTGGGTACCTATCCTTAATCTTCTAAAACAGAATAATAGCCAACCTAGAATTCTCTACCCATCAAAACTAAGCTTCATTATGAAGGAGAAATAAAGACCTTCCCAGACAAGCAATGATTGATGGAATTTGCGAAGACCAGACCA
>CAUYSK010028811.1:0-20896 GCA_963575035.1 Avahi laniger | reverse complement strand
AATCAAATGTGAGGAACCATTTAAAAAAGGCCAGTTGTGGTGGCTCACACCTGTAATCCCAGCATTTTGGGAGGGCAAGGCTAGAGGATCACTTGAGGCCAGAAGTTTGAGACCAGCCTGGGCAACAGGGTGAGACCTCGTCTCTACAAAAAAATAAAAAAATTAGTTGGGCATAGTGGCATGTGCCTCTAGTTCCAGCTACTGGGGAGACTGAGGTAGGAGGATCACTAGATCCCAGGAGTTTGAGGCTACAGTGAGCTATGATTGCACCAGTGCACTCTAGCCTGGATGACAGAGTGAGACTCTATCTTTAAAAAGAAAAATTTAAAAAAGTGAAGCCCTCCATCAATCTTTCATGTCCAGGATTGACATTCTGATGCTCTCTTTAAACGATAATGTCCAACGTATGGAAAAATTATATAGAAGCCTAAACTATGGGGGTTGGAAGATGAGGAGGAGAAAATGCATTCCATGGTTAGAGTTATTTAAAGTCATAGAGATAATAAAACCTTCATTCTTATAACAAGAGTGAGATAATGAGATGTTATCTTTCCAAGATTTAATAGATTTATTATTCTAATGAACTACACCTGACAGCTTTGAACTGTATATAAAAACTTATTAATCTTTTGACAGGTGTCGAGGATTTTCTTTTTCTCAGTCTAGATGTATGATTGGAGAGTTATGGCTAAAATTGCTCACTGAAATTTTCCTCATAGCATAGTGGAATATTGAGGACATCTCTCTCTGCCATCCTGACTTTATTGAATTAAATCGTGGGAATAAAACTCTGCAAAGCAGAAATTAGAGGGGTAATGATGGAAGAGATTAGCTGGTGTGTGGTCCAATGATAAACAAAATTAAACACAAGTGATAGAGGCTTTTATCAGCCTGCTCAGTAAGACTCAGTCCTGTAAAGTTAACAGCCTTTTTAATTTAACAAAGATGTTCTGAACAACTATTTTGTGCCAGGCATAGTGCTGATGCCAGAGATAAAAAGCTAACTGGGATGTGGTTTTTGTCCTCGAAGATCTCACCATGTCAGGGGCTGCTGCGATGGCTGGCCTCAGACCCACGGCCAGGCAAGCGGGGACGTGAACACCTGGGCGGGAAAGGATGGGAGAGGGCCAGGGTTAATGGGGTGGAAGGCGTGGTGTGGCTGAGGATTGCTGGAGCTGGGAAGCTGGAGAGAGTGAGCACGAAGACAGAAGGTGATGGCTAGAGGCTGGGATGCTCACAATAAGAACACTGGATGGGGTGCAATTATGGGAAATGGGTGTGTTTACAGCAGTGGCTTTCAAACTTTTTTGACCATTACTCAACACGAGAGAGATACATTTTATATTTTGACCCTGTACACATGTATATAATGGAAACAAAGTTTCACGAAACAATTCTCACCATTATTACAGGCAGTGCACTCTGATATTTCCCCTTCTATTTTATGTAATTTGAAAACTGATTTTATGACCAGCTGATCAACTGCCACACTGGTTTAAAGATCACTGCGGACGGAGGGCTGACAAGGGATTGAAGATAAACTCATTGAGTGAGAAGGTAAACGAACTGAGAGGCCAGATATTGGATGGATGGATCAAGGGCTTGGAAATCATCAAGAGTCATGATAGGAGTAATGGTGGGGAGAAAGACAGTGGTCCAGGGACCAGACTCTTCAGTGAATGAGGGGAAGTGACCAAGAGTCCACAAGGAGGGGATGGGTTATAGTCCGATAGGATGTGCTTCAGGGGGATGGGTGTTGTAGAGGAGGGAAGGACATGGTGTGGAAGCAACGACAAGGTGCAAGAGGGAACCTATTCCACGGGACGTGGCTGTGAGAGAAACATACCTCCCACTTGAGAGGGTTACTGGGGATACAGAGCCACCAGGTAGAGACAGCCTCCAGTGAGAATAAAGAGCAAGGAATGTTTACAGCGAGTGTGAGGATAGGGAAGACTTCATCTTCTCCAACTCATGGTTTGTCATCAAGTTGGGGGATCAAGGAAAGGTGGGAGTTTGTGTCAGGTTAGGGATGGGTCAGGCTTTGAGGACATGAGTCCCCAGGATGAGTTAGGCTCCTTATGGTGACTGAGGTCAGAGGAGAGTAGGGCATCGTGGCCTTCCACATGGTGCTCTCTGGGGAGAAGGTTGATCATCCTTATGAGAGAAGCCTCTTGAACAATGTGTAGTATTGAGTCAGAGAGCATTGGGGGGAGGGTGCATGCCTGATGTTCTTAGCAGAGGAGGTGGGGGGATAAGATACCATCTCTACCCTCTATGTAAAGACTTAGAAGTTTGGGCAAATGGCAGACCACAGCAAATTCATGCTGCAGGGTGCTGGTACTGATCACTGTGGGAGGAAAGGGAAAGCATCTTGTATTTCTAATATCTCAGGGGTCTTGGGGAGAGCTTCATACAGAAGGTAAAGTATAGGTTGAGCCTCAAATAATGACATCTTCACTTGGTTTCAGATGGAGAGCAAACTAGTCCAGGGAGTGAGAAGAGCCCTTCAAAAAGAACAGAGACATGAACTAGATCAGCAGGTGGAAAGGATGAAGGGACCTCCAGGGCTGTAAAGGAGGTGTCATTAGACTACCATGCTGTTCTAAGGCCCATGGTTCCTTTCTTCCCTGGGATTGGTCCAATAATCTACCAACCTGAGATCACTTGCTCAGGTGGACAGATGCAGCTTATGCTTATCTGCTTCACCTGGAAGGGTCTGCAGCCTCCTCTGGAGGAGACCATAGCCATTTGTCCACAGCTGTCCCTAGCAAGGGTTCCTGCAGGGGGACAGGGTCAGAGAAAACAAACCGTAAGCCTGGAATTCCTGGATTAGGAAGAGGATTTCCCAGGATGATTGGACTCTCTTTGGTAGTTTTCCCCAGACCATTCACTAATTTTTCATTCATTCTTTCACCAAGTACACATTGAGTAACAACTAACAAGGAGGAAGAGTGTGTGGTTAGAAAATCCCCTTGGAGAAAGTAAGACCTGAGCTGAGTCTTGTCACTGGGTTAGAATAAATCATGAGTTGCAACCCACTAGAAATTAAAATTAAAGTTTTGGGTCTACCCTAGCATTTTTTAAAAAAGTATAGAACATGTTAGAACAGAAAATATTAATATAATGCAGGAAGAGAAAATGTCACTTCATGAAGATTTTGCATGATGAGCAGCTAGTATAAATGTTCTCTGTGGAAGGTCATGACTCTGAGCATGAGAAGCAGAGTGGGTGGTGATCAGCTGCAGCCCCCATGCAGAGGCAACTCTAATAGTCTCCCTGAAGGACTCAGGGTGTCACAGTTTTCTCTGTGCCCTGGCGTCCTCCTCTGTAAAGCAGGGGGGTTCTCATCTAGGAAGATGACTGCAAAGCTCTGTGGTAGATGGAATCCTAATAATTATTATTTCACGATATATTTTATTTGAAATTTTCTGTCTTATGGGGTCAGAGAGTTAAATTCATTATCTGTATTGCTAATATAATAAAATGTCTTTGAAACCGGAGATTTCATTTCTATATTCATCACTAATCATCGAGTGATAATTTTGTGGTCAAATAATGAATTATATTATCAGCTACATAAATAATGAATCCCACAATCAGTTATTTAAAAGCTATGGTAAAGTGTAGGAAATTGACTTAATCTCCCAAACCAAGGAGGGAGAAGTATTTATTAGGGCTATTTTTTTTTCCCTGATACACTTACAGGCTGACTAAAAGATAACTATGGAAGTGGGAAGTGGTATGTCTTAAAGGTTTTTGAAAGATTTGTATTAAGTTGTAGTCCTGTGTAGAAACAGGAAACCAGATGATGATACAATAAATTTGGCTTCTCCTAGAGTCATCTTTTTCTTTTTTCCTGACAACACATTTATCCAGATGTCTTTCATGTTGTGCTTTTCAAATGACTGACTTCATTTATAATTTGCTAGAAAGGGGTAGAATGCAGCTTCTGATTTTTGAAAGGAAATATTTTAGTGTAATAGAATGATTGAATGCAAGGTACTACTGATACAGTTTTTAATAACTTCCTGGAGATTAAAGCGAGAAACCCATGAATAGAAAACATGGTTATCTCTGAATTTTTAATGTATACAGTTAAAATGAAAGGTTTTAACAAAAAAATAGTGCTTGACATAGGCTTAGAAGTTGGGGATGGCAGAGGAAAAAATAATAGTCAGTTATACTGTTATGTATTGCAGCTTATCATCAAGAATCAGCTAATGAGTTGCAATACTTTTTATTTTAATAGGTTGGGGGCATATCTACATATCTGTGATTAGAATCAAATTTTTAATGTGAAGCTACAAATAACTGTACTTGTTCCAGACATTGGAAGATGATATAAAAGTAATGGAAAATATTGCAGAAAAGAGGAAGCCTGCATTACATGGTTGCTAGAAGTATGAATGAAAATATGTATAAAATCACTAGTTCAAGGTCTGGCACATGGAAGGTACACAAAAATTGGTAGCTATTATTATTCTAAGAGTATTTATTTGAGAATAGGGTCTTCCACCAGAAAAAAAAAAAGAGGCCAGGCGCGGTGGCTCATGACTGTAATCCTAGCACTCTGGGAGGCCGAGGCAGGAGGATTGTTTGAGGCTAGGAGTTTGAGACCACCCTGAGCAAGAGTGGAGACCCCATCTCTACTAAAAAAAAAAAAAAAAGATTAGCCAGGTATAGTCCCAGCTATCCAGGAGGCTGAGGCAGGAGGATTGCTTGAGCCCAGGAGTTTGAGGTTGCTGTGAACTAGGCTGACACCACTACACTGTAGCCTCGGCAACAGAGCAAGGCTCTCTCTTAAAACAAAACAAACCAAAACAAAACAAAATAAAAAAACCTCACAGATTCCCTTTTCTTTACTTTTGTTTTGACTAACTTGGAAATAATGAAATAATGTTAAACTTTAGAAAAATGGCAAGAATAAAAATAGTACAAAGAAAGCCCATACATGCTTTACCCAGATTGATATATTTTTATTTGTTCTCTGTCTCTGTCTATTTCTCTTCCTGAGCCAATACAGAATATGTACCATATACCATAATACTTTAGCTTTCTTTTTATTTCAGGAAATTATGGGGGTACAAATGTTTAGGTGACATATATTGCCTTTGCTCCACCTGAGTCAGAGCTTCAAGCAGGTAGGTCCATCCCCTAGACGGTGCACACTGCACCCATTATGTGTGAATATACCCATCCCCTTCTCCCCCCTTTCACTGCCTGACACCGATGAATGTTACTACTGTATGTGCACATAAGTGTTGATAAATTAATACTGATTTGATAGTGAGTACATGTGGTGCTTGTTTTTCCATTCCTGTGATACTGCACTTAGAAGATTGGGCTCCAGCTCTATTCAGGATAATACAAGAGGTGCTAAAGCACCATTGTTTTTATGGCTCAGTAGAACTCCATGGTATACATATACCACATTTTGGTTTTCAATATGATATTTCAGGAGTTGTGGCATTCAAATTGAAATGTTCCGTGGACAATGGTGGATATGGAACAAGAAAGATGGTAAGAAATATAATTGTAGATTGAAGTATGGTAAGCTTGAACTTGATAACATCTGAAGCCTTAAGTCTTGTCTAGAACCTTCAGAAAGGGAATATCAAAGAAGTGAAAATTTTGGAATTTAGCCTTGAGAAATGCCCAGAGTTATCAGAAATTAACTAGTGATGGACCCATCAGGTGCTTAATCTCCAAATTGTCGTATAATCCACAATGCCATGAACTCACCTCGAGAAATCTGCCAAAGTGAATCGCCAGTCTGCTATTAAGAACATGAAGACATATTATTTTATTTAAACCAAAGCAAAAGAGTAGAGAAATAACAACTGTGATGGTTTACATGGTATGACATTGCAGGATTTTACAAGACTTTCCCAGACAGTATCTTTACTACAATAACAACTCAGTGAAATGATTGTTACCCTTTGTAGTGATGAGGAACTGTAAGAATGGTTAATTGTCTAAATTTCCAAAAAATGAAAATAGTGGAAAAAAACACCGCATTTGGACAAGGAAGTCATTTGAGAGAGCATTGAGTCTCTCAAATTTTACAATGTGATTGGGGAAAAATTATTTCCACACAGGCCTTATTTTAAAGTTGGGAACTTCTGTACTCTTAATTCTTGCTGATGGTGGCAAACTTTCTTTAGTTTGTCATGAAGCAGACTCTCATAATGCAGAGCAGTTAGTCATAAGCAAACCAAGGCATCTACTCTATTCAGATTCTACCAAGTTTATTGCAAAAAATTCATGGGCTCAGCGGTAAATAAAGTATCTAAATATTTGATTCAAAATACATGTATGTGTTTATTTTTATATTTTATGTTTATGTTTTATTTTGATATGACTTTATCCTTCTATGCTTGCTATTCTTGAGGAACTTCCCTGTTTTTCCATAAACTACTGATTTAAACTATAAATAAGGACCATTTGTAAATAAATACCAGAGAGAAAATAAATTTATAAATATAAATAGAACTATTTGTATTTTATTTAAAGAAGCTCACGATAACCTATAAACCATAACATTTCCTCTTCCTTCCTCCAAAACCTCCTTAATATTCTCTTCAATTCATTGTACTTCTGTTTCCTACTTCATAGCACTTTCTATTCATTCTCTGTCTCTCTTTCGCTCACTCTCTCTCCCTCTCTCTTTCCCTCTCTTTCCTTCTCCTCTTTCCCTCACCTACTCATTTAAATCTTCCTAGGGTGGATCTGCTTTCTTAGCATCATCCAATCAATCAACAAGGAATAGCAAATCAGACAATCTACCCAGTTTGTGGCCATAAGCAGCCTCCAAAGTGGGAAGAAGAAACTGGGAGAATAAGTTGAATACAGCTTTTAACACACCTAATAATTAAAAAATATTTTCCCTGTTGTATTCACTCCTATGTTTATAGTATATGTGCATATCTATTTGTTTCTTTTGTGGGATATTCAATCTAAAATTCATTATTTATGGACTACTATTATAGATAGTCATACCATTCACCACTAGCCTCTCTAAAAATTAGTTAGAATCTTTGTAAATCCTTAAAATCTTCCTTTTTGTAGTATTCTATATATTTTCCATTAGTTAAATGATTCTTGGAAACTACTCTTAAACATTGGCAATATAAGATACTCTCATATATCCTTTATCCAGATCTGCCAGTTGTTTTATTTTCTATGCCCAAAGGCTCTAGGTCCATGGATCCCAAACTGTGCCCTGAGGCACCCTTGAGCACCGCAGCCAGCTCTCAGGGGCACTGCAGGATTTTTTAAATTTTTGAGAGAAACACAGCGACATCTGTTGGGTGTGACCTGAACTAATACTATTAAATTGGGAGGACTTTTAGGCTGAAGAGGCTATGAAAAAACTCCTGCAACATTGAGGGCTCCAAAAACTGAGAAAGTTTGGAAATCTCTGCTTTAGGCATTAAAAATTTCTTTTGTATCAAATTGACATTACAATTATTTTTTTACACAATTAATCAAAACAACTGTATTACCCCAATTTTGATAAGTAATTATCAAACAAAAATGTTTATTAAAAACACATCTGTTAGTGAGATGCATAGGACTTTCTTTACCAATTAGTTCATGTTTCTATATATCAAATTTACTGATTGACTGAATCAATTTTATTTGCTTAGATTTTTGTTTTGCTGATGTAAACCTTGAGAAAATCTTGTTAGCATGAGTAAATAGATGGAAATAGGAAGAGATTTATTATACTAGTGTTATTCTTTGAAGTCAACTTTTGAATTATATACCAAATACTAAGAAAAGAGTTGAAAAACCATCATACTTGTAGAAGGATTTATTGTCTAGACCTGCGTTGACCAGTAGCATTAGTCACAAGTGGCTATTTAAATTAGTTAAAATCAAATAAAATTTAAAATTCAGTTTCTCAGTTGCACCAGCCATATTTTGAATACTCAACAGCCATGTTGGGCAGCACAGATAGAACATTTCCATCGTCATGGAAGGTTCTGTTGAATAATGCTGGTCTGGACATTAAAGTCATCTTTCTCAACACTTCCTCCAATATTTTGAATTATTTCCGTTTTTAGTACCTCAGATTTTTCCATCTTGGCAAATGCAGAATAGTTTTTTAATATACATGTTATATGGATATTTTTTAGTGGTTTGCCTTTTTTATTCAACTTTATGTTTTTGAAATTTACTCATTAACTTATATAGCTTTTGTTCATTTACTTTTGCTGTTGAATAATATCCCATTGTATAAATACGCTTTATGAATTTTCACACATGGATAATGTTTTTTCATTTGTTTTTGGCTGTTAAGACCAGTGCTGCTCTGAAATTCTTCTTTTTTTTTTTCTTTATCCCCATGTGGAAAGGCATGCTCTGAAATTCTTGTTAGTGTCTCCCAGGACCCATGTACAAATTTCTCTAGGATATATAACTTGGAGTAGAATTTCTGGATGTTTTCATCTTCAGCTTTACTGGATAATGCCAAATTGTGTTTCAAAGTGGTTATACTAGTTCACATTCCCATCAGCAGTAGGTGAGGATTCTTACTTCTTCATGTGTAATTTCAAATTAGGTTTGGCTGTGGTTGACAAAACCAAAGAAACAAATGAATAAGTGGCTTAAAGAAAAATGTATTTCTCTTCATGTAAATAAGGTAAGTAATCCAGTGCAGTGTGGTGGGTCCAAGTCTTCTGTCTTGTTGATCCACCATTCTCGGGGTATGGTTTTTCACCTTACAAGGTGAAAGGTTTTGAGGTTGTTACATTCTCTTCACCTTCCCCCTGCCAATACCTGGCTTCTCACCCTCTACTCCCATCTAACAGTAATTTGAAAATTTGGCAACATTATTCCCCTTTACCTCTAAACACTTCAATGTGTGTTTCCTTAGAACAGATCATTCTCATACATAACCAAAGTATAATTACCCAAATCAGGAAATTTAACATTATACAATACTATTATCCTATGGCCCATATTCATATTTGATCAATTGCCCTAATAATGTCCTCATAGTTGTTCCCCATCCCCTATTTACTCAGTCCAGGATCCAACCAAAAATTACATGTTGCATTTAGTTGCCATATTTCTGAAGGCGTAGTTAATCCCAAGCAGTTCCTCAGACCTTTGTCTTGCTTGCCTTGAAATTTTTGAAGACCTTTTAATTTATAGAATGCCCGTGAATTTGGGCTTACATTAAGTTTGCTCATAATTAGATACAGAATAGGCATGTGGAGTAAAAACAGCACAGAACTGATGGTGTGTCCTTCTCAGTGAACCATATCAGAAGGCCCATGGTACTGGTTTGCCCTAATATTGGTGATGATAAATTACATCACTTGATTAAGGTGGTAGCTGCTGGGGTCTTTCCATTGTATATTACTGCTTTGTTTCTTTCTAATTAATAGATAATGTATAAGTAGATACTTTGAGGCTATGTAAATATTCCACTCCTCATCAAACTTTCACCTATTAGTTTCAGCTACCATAAATCATTATCTGACACCACTTTTCCTTTTCTGTTTGTTAGTTGACATTTTATTGTAAGGAAGATTTTTCCTTTCTTCCTTATGTTTATTTGTTTATATCAATACGGACACTAATTTTATTCAATAGGACACTAATTTTATTCATTATTTTGATATACAAATTTTCCCAGATTTGTCAAATGGGAGCCCCTTTAAACTGGCTCCTGTGTCCTTTAGATATGTCCCCCTGTTCTTTGAGTGTTTCCTCACTTGCTGAAGCAGGATGCTCCAGATTCTTGTATAATACTTCCTACACCAGTTAAAATTAGCCTTTTCTCAGTGGAGCCTTAGAGCTTTTAGTGGACAATGGTATTCTGAAGCCAAAATCTGTATGCTAACTGTGCTCACTGATCCTGGTGTATCATTGCATCTAGGCTCTCTCAACCGTTAGAGCTAGGAAATACGTTTTTATATTTCTAAAACACATTAATTTTATGAACACATGTATACCCCTACATTTATTTTTCTGCTTTCAAAAAATGTCTATCCTAATAACTCCAATTCCAGTTTAACATCATGATTAAATTCTAGTCTTCCCCCTTTCCATATTTGTAACTCCCTTCTCTAACAATGAGAAATCTGGCTTTTATTATTCTCAATATTTACTCATTGGCTCAAGCCTAGGATTCACAAAAGTTAGTTTCATATTGTTAACTCAGATTATTGCCAAGAAAACAAGCCTACTGACTAGAATTTTATATTTTATAGTTCTTTTTTAAAATAAAATTCACATACAGTGAAATGTACATATATTAAGTATGTGATTTGATGAGTTTGTTTTTTTAAATATATCCACCCATGCAATGCATGTGCTTATTAAGGTATGGAACATTTCCATCATTCAAGAAAGTTTTCTGTGGACCCTTTTCCAGTCAGTACTCCCTGATACAAATAATCTCCTGACATACTTTTCACCATAGATTAGCTTTGCCTATTCTAGAACTTCATGTAAATTGAATTATAGTGTGTGTGCTCTGCTGTGTCCAGCATCTCTTGATCAGCATAATGTCTGTGAGATCCATCCATGTTGTTTCGAGTGTCAGTAATTTATTCTTCTTCGTTGCTGAGTAACACTTCATTGTATGACTATATCTTTATTCATTCTCCTGTTTATGGATATTTGAGTTATTTCCATTTTGGGCTATTGTGAACAAGGCAGTTATGAACATTCTTGTACAAATTTTTTAGATACATGTTTTCATTTCTCTAGTAATTGCTGGGCAAAGGGTAGGTGAATATTTAACTATATAAAAAACTGTCAAAAACTTCCAAAATAAATTGGTGAAATTTTGGAAAACAAAGTTTAACATTTATATGAAAAAAACTTCCAAAATAGTCATGCCATCTTACATATGCACCAACAATGTATGAGAGTTCTGGTTGCTCCAAATCCTTACTAACATTTAATGTTTTTAATTTTACCAATCTAATAGGTATATAGTGGTATCTTATAATTTAATTTTGCATTTTCCTGATGACTAATGTTTTTACATACTTTTTCATGTACTTAATGGCCATTTGTATATCTTTCTTTGTGAAGTGTCAGTTCAAATCTTTAGCCCCTTTTAAAAATTGAGTGATATTTTTAATTATTGACTTGCTGGTATTTTTTTTATATAGTCTGAATACAAGTCCTCTGTCAGATACATGTTTTTCAAATATTGTTCCCAGTCTGTGTTTGCCTTTTCATCATATTAATGGCGTCTTTTATAAATTTTAATGAAGTCTTCTTTTATAATTATTGCTTTCTGTGTCCTAAAAAATATTTACATACTCTTCCTCCTCCCTCCCTCTACACCAGTAAAGAGATTCTCCAGTGGTTGCTTCTTAGACTCTTGATAATTCTAGCCTTTGGATTTATGTCTATAATCGTCCCTTCTAGTAGCTACTTTTTAATATTAACATTTTGTCTAGAATTTATCATTGTTATCTGCAGAATGGTTTGGCTACTATCATTTACTTCCCTTTTGCCTGAGGTAACATTTTATACAGCAGTGTTGATTTAAATCTACCCATATCTAACATAATCCCTTTTTGATTGTTCATTTGTTTTTGCCTGCCGTTTCTTATTGTACCACAAGCCTTCTTTCTGGTATCATTTACCTTCTTGAGGTACAACCCTTAAGAATTCTTCAGTGAGGGTCTATGACTTGTAAACTCTAAGTTTTTATCTGAAATGTATTTATTTTAGCCTCAGACTTTAAAGATAATTTCCTAGGAATACAATTATAGGTTGCAAATGATTTCCTCTCAAAAAATACATTTTGTCCCTGTTTCTGGTTTTCATTGTTGCCATTGAGAAGCTGGATATCAGTGTTATTTCTTTCATGGTAAATTTTCATTCTCTCTGATGGCTCTTAAGACCTGCTCTTCATGTTTAGTGTTTTGCACTCTGTTTGAGGTATGTGATTTCTTCATATTTATCCAGCTTGATTGAGGTCATTATACTTCTTGATTCTAAGGATTCACGTGTTTCAACATTTCTGGAAAATTCTCAGTAATTCTTTTTGAATGTTACTTTTATTTTCCTTATTATCATGACTAAAGCTATGAATAGCTGGATATTAGACCTTCTCATTCTCTCCTCCATGTATCATGATTTCTTATGTGTATTTTTCTTCTGTATGCCTCTCTCCATTTTAATCTAGCTAATTTCTTTAGCTTTATCTTCTAGTTCACTAATTCTCTCTTCATCTATGTCAAATCTGATGTTTTACCTGTCTATTGAATTTTAAATTTTAATTTTTTTTATAAACAATAAACAATCTAGTTGAATCTTTCTTTAAAAAAATCTTCCTGGTTATATTTTGTAGCCTCTTATTTTGGGCTCATATTTCTGTTCCCTCTCTCCATCTTTACTCATGTTAAACATACCTACTTTTAGGATCTGAATGATATAATTCTATATTTGAAATACTGAATTTCTTCATCATATTTTTTCCTTGTTATTTCTTTTTGCTTTTGCTCATAGTATCTTGTTTCCTCATAGTTCTTTTGTAATTTTTCTTTTTATTTTCTATTAGGAGATCATGTAAAGTGGGACATCTGAGCAAATTTTATGAGGTCATGGTTGAGGATGTATTTTCTTAGAAGGGGTTTGCATTTTTTCCTGGAAAAAACTACCAATCAAGGATTACTTTAAATTTCTCAACTTGGGTGTTTTTTAAGCCATGTAGATAGTATGATTTCAATCTCCACACCCACATGACAGATAACTTGTAGTTATAAATTGGGGTGCTCATACATCCTGATTTGTCCAAAGTGGTTTATGCCCTTTGTCCTGGTGTAATTATTAATGCCCTCTTCTACTCTCAGAAGATTCCCTGTTGATTATAAATTACATGTCACCCTATTAACAATGCCTGTTCCAACCATACCCAAGGTTGAAGAGAGGTTTTATTATTTCTCCATTCGCAGGGCAGAATTTCGAGTTCACTCTTTCACGAAGGTGCAGCTCTTCCAGAATTCTGATTTTAAGTTGGGGTTTCCATTCCAGTGTCTCAAAGAATATGTTTTAGTTTTCTGGGAAATTGACAGTTGCCCTCAGGGCGGCCGCTGGCTTTAGCATGTTTACCTCTCTGGATTCATGCTTCTGCTTAGTTCTTTGCCTCTAAGGATTTTCCTTACTTTATTGTGAGCTCAGCTTTGTATTTAAAAGGATGTTGTAAACCTTTCATCCAAAATATTTAGCTGTTTGGTTGCAGGAAGTTTTTCCCCCTAGAACAAAATCCCTGGACTCCTCATAAATACTGACTTAACTGCATTTGGTATTAGAAGATCCAATTTTTTAGTGTTGAAGTAGCCCAGAAAGTTCAAAGAGCAGGTTTTCGGCTTGAGAGCTCTGACTTGTCCCACTTTGTTGAAGATAGGAGGACAATTTACTTAAAGGGGAAAAATTTTTTTTTAATTATTTTTTAATGTTTTATATTCTCCATGTAAGAGCTGAAAGCATAGAATATAATCACTTTCATTTTTCTAAAAGAAGAAATAAAAGTGCCAGTATGGAAGATTAAAGATAATATTATTATATACATTTTATAGATGGGAAATAGAGGCACAGAAAGGCTAAGTAACTTGGCCCTCTATTAGTAAGTGATAGAGCTGATATTAGAACTCACAGCCAGCCTTTCTCTAATACTCATGCCCTTAACAACTACTTCACATGCCCCTTGATGTAATTACGTACATTCCTCTAGCTCATCTTCATGAAATGTATGTTCGTGGGGAAAGTACTACTATATTTTTATCTATTATAACCTTCCTAGTATTTTAGGTATCAATAAATATCTAAAAGCCACTCAGTAAAGGATGTATAAAGGATACAAAAGGATAAAAAAAGAGAATGTCAGCCTTGTAACTCATTATTAGTACTATGGGGGAAATACAGTCCTTTAGTCCTAAACCATAAATGCTTCCCGTTTTTCCATCCCATTTCTATTTCTGTTCCATCTCCCTGAAAGGCTCTTCCCTGATTTTACTTGAAAATTTCTTGCTTATCCTTTTAATACAGCTCAAATATTATTTCTAGATTTAAAAAATCTTCCATGCACCCTGTCCTCCCCATAGACTTGCTCTGACAGAATAAGCAACTTACTCATCTGTGTTCCTGTGGCATTTTTACGTATTTTTATGATAATACTTATCAATTATGTTTAACCATTTTTATATGTCAAAAGGTTGAATGTCAGCAAGGCCATATGGTTCAACCTAAATTTATTGTATATATGTATACCCCACTAGATATAAGGGTAGGGGCCAAGTGCTCTTTACTTTTGTTTCTTTGATTTAGCACCTGGACATACACTCAAAATATAATTATTGAATTAAATGAATGTCCATACTCCAGAGAAAATATTAAAAAATATTAAACACATATCTACTGCATGCACATCAACCAATCAGAGCAGATTCTGGCATTAAACAACTGTTAAAGCTGTGCAAGTACTGTGAGCTGCGTATCAGCCCAGCCTATGCCAAGGGTACATGCAGAAAAAGACTTGGGGCTTTAGTGAAAAATGGAGTTCTGATCAACTACATTCAATGCTTAAAACTTCTCTACAACAGTGCCACTTAGTATGTGCCAAGTGCCAACAAATATCACTTTAACCACCTCTTATTCCAGAAAATTCATTCTTCTATTAGATATTACAGTCTATTTTCTTAACTTCCATCCACAGAGCCTAATTTTATGGTGAAGGACCTTGGCACAAGTCTTATTTCTCTCCTAGATGACAGCCCTTCAGATATTTGCATATGGTCCTCATATCTGCCCCCAAATCATTTCTTCTAAAATCCTCATCCTTCAACCCCAGTTAGGTCATGGTTTGACAGCATGTGGTCCATGATAGCATGATACATCAAGACATTTCCTGTGGTATAAAGTGAGAATATAACCCAGACCTAGGGAGCCATTTCTAGGAAGGACAGTCTACACTATTAACACCTGTGGTTCTTAACCCTGGCTGTGCATCAGAACTACCTGTTAGAGCTTTTAAGAAATACAGATGTCTGAGCTCCATGCCAGGCCCACCAAATATAGCAATCTAGGTGTGAGATCTTTGAAAAGGGTGTGGGAGGCAATATAAAGAAGTGGTTAAGAAAGAGTACATGCCCAGGGCCAGACTGCTTGGATTCAAATCCAGAGTTACATGATTTGGTAAATGGCTTAAACCCTCTGTACTTATCTCTTATAAAGTATAACAATCTTGAAGGGCAATTGTGAAGATTAAATGAATTACATTATTTTGGTCTGTGTATTTAAATGTATGCTGCAGTTTTTCATGCACAAGTTGAGAGAGCAGTGATATAGGATATAATGTGATGGTATAGTCACCTCTGTCAGGAGGGACAGAGAGCCAGGTGATCCTTATACCTTTCTTGAGCAAGAATTTCTAATTCCTGAATCCCCTCCTTCCCCATCTGCTTATCACTACAGCGAACCCACACAGGCTTCAGTTCTCAAGTAGCCATCAGGACATAGGTGCTGCTAAGACAATGCCTTTCCTTCTCCTGCTGCACTCACTGAATGCTGTGGAGTAGTGCTTTTCACACCTTTGGGTTTTACAAACTACTTTGAAAAGTGGGTACAGTGACAATTTGCCAATCTTTCGTGTTACCAGGCAAGTTCAAAAATTGTAATCATATATGTCATATATGTCATAATAAAAGAAAGACATTGTAACACTAAAAAATTAGGAATATTGTAATATTAGGATAAATAATAAGCCTACCATAATCAAGTTAAACCTACACCCTTTCTCTTTGTCCATGACTATAGTTTGTTTAATTGTATATCTTTTAAAATTGCAAATGGAGAAAATTTGTCATAGTAAACATCATTACTTTCTTTGCCTAAGCTCTCATAATTATGTTATCATAATTATGGCACGTGCACAGAGATCCTCTTAATTTGGTAAATGCTGCCAGAATAGAAAAAAAAAGTACCACTCTTGATTTTCAACTAAATTTTGACATATTTATGTTTATGTGACTTTTATTTACTAAGTTGGGTTCATTTTGATAGTCTATTTTAGTAGAAATTTATGTAGCTGTATTTCAGAATTTTTTAAAAAAACTATTTTCCAACACAAATATTTCTTGTTTCAGTTAATGAAAATTCCGCCTATTAGACACTGGAAAAATATGTCTGTAGTTAGTGCTAACAGAGAAACCAGAGCGTTCTCTCCACTATTAATCTATGGATAATGGAAGGCCCATTTCTTAAGTACACACAGAAGAAAGAATAGAAAAAATACTGGCTATGACACCAAATGAATTGCCTTCCTCCCACACTACCATGCCCTTGTAACCTAGGGCATGTAGAGCAGGCTGGCAGCCATCGCATTACAGATTTAAAAGTGCTGGAATCTCTCTGTCCTGTAGCAGGTTGCCTGATGGATTGGTGAGTAATGTACTTGAAGAGTGCATTACTGAGCTCTAGACTAATGGCTACATCTTGCCCATGGCCTTTATGGTAGATCATTCATTGTGCTGCCTCATCAGCTTCCTGCCAGTCTGTATCTGGCATGAGCACTGCCTGTTCCAAAGCTGATTAATACCCTGGAAATGAGTCCCACTGCAGGTCTCAGAGTGGATTACACAAAAGTAGGAGTATTCTGGTGCTAGGGGGACAATATAACTTTCTTTCAAGAATAAAACAAAAAAAATTTTATATATTGTCAAAGTAGAGATCTGCATAAATTATAAATTTGCCAAATTATTATAATTAGCATGTTAAAGGAATAGTAACACATTAAGTATCTCAGATCTCTTTGATGCTTTAAGCAGCACAAGGATATAATATTTCTTCAAATTCAATTTGCTGAAATTGAGTACGTGATATAAGACCCAAGAAACAAAAGGAAATAATAGAGGACTACGTGTAACTCAAGACTAAGTGCAGACCATAATTCTAGGAGAATTTGGAGAGGAGGGAAGTCAATGATGACTGAAGAAATAATTAACATCATGGAGGAGATGCAGGTTAAATTGACTATTAAAGGCTGGAATTAGGGTAAGTAATGGGGAAGCTGGGTATGTGAGGTCAGAAGAAGCCAGGTGAGCTAAAGCATGGAAGTATCAAAATGCATGACATGTTAATGGGTTTGGAAGTAGAAGTGTTAAAAAATCAAGTACAGACTGAGAGGACTTCTGATACTGGCAATGTGCTAGACTAGATCACCTAAAAACCATCCTGCTAGAATGATGGGTTGGTCTACTCTGGAAGAATGCTCAGTCAGGATAGAGACAGGTGAATTGTGAACCTGCAACAGGAGGGGTGGACCCCTCTTGACAAGATTAGTAGAGGCAGACAGTTGTGGGGCACACAAGCTGTTCAGACCTCTTTTTCTTGGCAGTGGCAGTGGTTTGGAGTGACACAAATGCACACATTCTCAGCTCCCTCCCTGGCCTATATAATAAATTAGTCATATGTAAGTGTACAATATGATTAGCTTTCACATATGTATATACGTGTGACACCGTTAGTACAATTGATAATAAACATATTCATCATCCCAAAGGTTTATATGTGCCTCTTGGTAATACCCCACCATACTGATTTGCTTTCTGTCACTATAAGTTGATTTTCGTTTCCTAGAATTTTATATAAATGCAATCATACAGTATGTATTTTTTGGAGGGGGGAGTCTGGTTTTCATTCAGGATAATTATTTTGCAATCCATCCACGTTATTTCATATATCAGTAGTTCATTACTTATACAACACAGTGATTGATATACATTGTTCAGTGATTACCACAATCAACTTAATTAAAACATTCATTAGGCCGGGCGCGGTGGCTCATGCCTGTAATCCTAGCACTCTGGGAGGCCGAGGTGGGCGGATTGTTTGAGCTCAGGAGTTCGAAACCAGCCTGAGTAAGAGTGAGACCCCGTCTCTACTAAAAATAGAAAGAAATTAATCGGACAACTAAAAATACATACAAAAAATTAGCCAGGAATGGTGGCACATGCCTGTAGTCCCAGCTACTCGGGAGGCTGAGGCAGAAGGATCGCTTGAGCCCAGGAGTTTGAGGTTTCTGTGAGCTAGGCTGACGCCACAGCACTCACTCTAGCCTGGGCAACACAGTGAGACTCTGTCTCAAAAAAAAAAAAAAATTCATCACCACACATAGTTACCATTGTGTGTGCGTATGTGTATGTGTGTACTGAGGACACTTAAGATCTACTCTGTTAGCAACTTTCAAGTCAACAATACAGTACTATTAACGACAATCACTATACATTAGATCCCTCAGTTTGTGTTTCTGTGTCTGGCTTATTTCACATAGCATAATGTCCTCTAGGTTCATCCAAGTTGTTGCAAATAGCAGGATTTCCTTCTTTTTTATAGATAAATAACATTGTATGTGTGTAATATTTTCTTTATCCATTCATCTGTTCATAGGCAATTAAGGTGTTTCCTTATCTTGGCTTTGTGAATAATGTGCAATAAACATGAGAGTACAGATATCTCTTTGAGATACTTATTTCATTTCCTTTGGAGATATGCCCCAAAGTGGATTGCTGGATCATGTGACACTTCTAGTTTTAATTTGTTGAAGAATCTCCATACTATTTTTCATTATAGTTATACCAATTTACATTCCCATCAGTAGTGTACAAGGGTTTCCTTTTCTGCACACTCTCACCAACACTCTTGTCTTTTTGGTAATAGCCATTCAAAAGGTGTGAGGTGGTATCTCATTAAGGTTTTGATTTGCATTTTCCTGATGATTAGCAATGTTGAGCACCTTTTCATATACCTGTTGGCCAGTTGTATGTTTGCTTTGGAAAAACATCTCTTCAGGTCCTTAGCCTATTTTTTAATCAGGTTATTTGGGGGTGTTTTTATTTATTTGGGTTTTTTGCTATTGAGTTGTATGAGTTCCTTACATATTTTGGATATTAACTATTTATTAGATAGATGGTTTGCAAATATTTTCTCTCAATCCATAGGTTGCCTTTTCAGTTTGTTGATCGTTTCCTTTGCTGTGCAGAAGCTTTTTTAGTTTGGTGTAGTTCCACTTGTTCATTTTTGCTTTTTTTTTTTTTTTTTGGCTTACACAAACACATTTATTTCTCACAGTTCTGGCTGCTGGGAAAGTCAAGATCATTTTTGCTTTTCTTGCATGTGCTTTTAGTGTCATATCCAGAAAATCATTGCCACGACCAATGTCAGGGAGCTTTTTCCCTATGTTTTCTTTAGGAATTTTACAGTTTCAGATCTTACATTTAAATCTTTAATCCATTTTGATTTGATTTCTTTATGTGATGTAAGATAGGGGTTCAATTTCATTCTTTTTTTGTATGGACGTTCAGTTTTCCCAACACCATTTATTAAAGAGACTATCCTTTTCCCATTGTTTATTCTTGGTGCCCTTGTCAAAGACTGGATATATGGGTTTATTTCTGGGCTCTTGATTCTGTTCTGTTGGTCTATGTGTCTGTTTTCATATTTTGATTACTATAACTTTGTAATATAATTTGAACTCAAGAAGAATGATGCCTCCAGCTTTGTTCTTTCTCAAGATTTCTTTGGCTATTTGAAGTGTTTTGTAGTTTCATACAAATTTTAGAATTTTTTATTTCTGTGAAAAATGACATAGGAATTTTGATAGAGATTACATTGAATTTGTAGATTGCTTTGGATAGTATAGACATGTTAACAATATTAATTCTTTCAATCAATGAACACAGCATATCTTTCCATTTGTTTGTGTTAACCTTAATTTCTTTCATCCAGTATTTTATGGCTGTCAGTATACAGATCTTTCACTCCTTGGTTAAATTTTTTCCTAAGTATTTTATTTTATTTCTGTAGATGAGATCATTTTTTCAATTTATTGCCTGACAGTTCATTGGTAGTGTATAGAAATGCTACTAATTTTTGTATGTTGATTTTGTTCCCTGCAACTTTACTGGATTTGTTTATTAGTTCTAACAGTATTTTGGTGGCATCTTTATGGTTTTCTATAAATATGATTGTGTCATCTTCAAACTGACAATTTTACGTCTTTCTTTCTAATTTTGATGCTTTAATTTTCTTTTTTTGCCTAATTTCCCTGACTAGGACTTCAGGTACTATGTTGAATAAATGTGGTGACAGTAGGCATCCACATCTAGTTCCTGATGTTACAGGAAAAGCTTTTCATTGTTGAATATGACGGTAGCTGTGGGTTTGTCATATATGGCCTATATTGTATTGGGGTACATTCCCTCTATAACTAATTTGTTAGGGTTTTTATCATGAAAGGATGTTGAATTTTGTCAAATCCATTTTCTGCATCTACTGAGATGATCATATGATTTTTATCCTTCAGTCCGTTAATGTGGTATGCAACATTTATTGATTAGTATATGTTGAATCTTCTTTGCATTCCAGGGATAAATTCCACTTGATCCTTTTAATGTGCTGTTGGATTATCCTGGTTGGATCTGGAGCCCGTTTTCCTAAGTGAAGTATCACAAGAATGAAAAAACAAGCACCACATATACTCAACCATCAGATTGGTACTAATTGATTAACATTTATGTGCACATATGGAAATAACATTCATTAGGTGTCAGGCAGGTGGGAAGGGGACGAGGGGATGGGTGTATTCATACCTAATGGCTATGGTGCACACTGTTTGGGAATGGTCATGCTTGTAGCTCTGACTTGAGCAGTGCAAAGGCAATATAAGTAACCTAAACATTTGTATGCCTGTAATATTCTGAAATAAAAAAATTTCATTGGAGGAGAAAAAATGGCGGAGTTAGGGTAGCCTCCCGGATCCCTGCTTCCAGAGAGGGAGACGTAGATCCCGGTCTGCTACACACAATCGGAGCGCTCTCCCACAAAAACAGCGAGGGGAATCGGTGCAGATTCAGCGGGG
>CAUYSK010028809.1:0-11081 GCA_963575035.1 Avahi laniger | reverse complement strand
AACAATGGTGATATAGCACCTCTTGTATACTCCTGGATAGAGTTGGAATGCATTCTACTAAGTAAAGTATCCCAAGAATGGAAAAACAAGCACCACATGTACTCACCATCAAATTGGTATTAACTGATCAGCACATAAGTGTACATATAAGAATAACATCTATTGGATGTCGGGCAAGGGGGAGGGTGGAGGGGGAAGGGGGAGGGAGAGGTGGGGATGGGTATATGCATACACAAAGAGTGCAATGCACACCATCCGAGAGATGGACATGTTTGAAACTCAGACTTGGGGGGGAGGGAGGGCAACATACGTAATCTAAACATCTGTACCCCCGTGATATACTGAAATAAAAAAATAATAAAAAAAATCTCTCTTGCCAAACCTAACTTTTTCTACCCCATCTATTTCTTTCTCAAATCGACCTCATCTGAAAACATCTCATTCCTGTCTAAACTTGTTTCCTCTGTCCTTGTACCTAGAAAGTCAAACATTGCTTTGAGAAAATTACTTAATAATATAGGTTGAAATTGCTTTAAATTTATGATCAATAGCTTCAGCAGGTTTTCTAACCCCCTAGACAAGCCTACTGAGTTTCTCTAGCTAATTCTTTACCCACTTTCTATAGCGATAATTTCAGACTTCCTCAATTCTCTTCAACCCCTGAATATCTCGTTTCTTCCCTTACTTTAATTGATAGCCTTACCTTTAATTCATGCACACACATACTCTCTCTTTCTCCCTTTCCACTACTCCCTCTCTCACTCTCTCTCTCTCTCACACACAGGTGGGAAAGGAGAGGAGGGGCGGGAGAGAGAGAAAGAGACACGATTGAATGGAAAACCCCTAAAATTCCTATATATCCACCTTCCAAACGTACACACTTGCAGTGTCTCCACCATTTGTCTCTTCCTTATTTCTTCCTATTACACAGGGGAGAGTCACTCCTTCCACCAAATTCAATCACTTTTCTTGTGCTTCTTTAGGTTTCTGTATTTCAACATCTCCCTCTCTTTTCCATTCATCCTAACAGCACTTAAATGTGTTTTAATTTCTTTCACATGAAAGAATAAACCTTCCTTTGGCCCCATTACACCCCCAGCTATACCTATATCTCTTTTTCCCTTTACTGTTCTCAAATACTCAAACAATTTTCTACAATAGCTCTCTTTTCACTCCCCTGTCAGTTACTCCTCAGTCCACTTGAATCCTGTTCTCCGATTTACTTCAATAAAATGGTGTCTATTAAATTCATCGATGACTCAGTGTTGCTAAATTCAACAGTTTTTTTTAATACCATCTCGCTTAATCCAAAATTCCCCAAAGATAGCGTGCACACTGAAATGCTGGTGATCCTCAGACTTTGGGCCTAGATTCCTTTCCTACTTTCTCTTCCTTCTGAATTCTACACAATTCTCTTTTCCAAGATGATCTCATCTATGCCTAGTGCATCAATTACTATCCATGTCATCAGTTTCCTAATTTATATTTTTAGCTTATTCTTTTGAACGCAAAATGTATATTGCAACTTGCCTCCTTGACATCTTTACTTGAATGCTTCAGTGGCATCTCAGATTCCACATGCTGAGGTCTGAATTCATCTTTCCCTTCACACTGAGTTCTCATTGATTGTTTTATATCTCAGCAAAAGTCAGGATCACCTATCCATCCCATTGCCCAAATCAGTAATCTAGAAAGTATTTTTTAATTCCCCTTCTTATTCACCAAGTGCCATTCATGTTACCTCAAATCTTTCCAATCTGTCCATTTCTCTTCATCTTCAATAACACCACAATTACCTCTGCCAGCCTCAAATCTATACTATTATCATCTCTCACTGTAGCTCTTTACTGATCATGTGCTTTCTCACAGTTCAGATCTAATCTAAACTTCACATTTATGTAAAACACAAATCTGATGACATAATTCTTATGCTTAAAATCTTATAAAGATTTCCCAACCGTAGTATAACAAAGACAAGGTTTCTTAATACACATTGAAACTATTATAGAACCAAGCCCTGCCTATCCCTCCAGCATCATCTTAGCTCATCTACCCCTCATTCTTTATGCCCCCTACACTAAAATTTTTGTGATGGAAGAGTCATGCTATTTTTTTCACCATCTTATTCATAGTGCCCACCAAAATTCTTGGCACCTGAATCAAGACAAACAAATAATGAAGCAAAGTGACTTGTCCAAGGGTACACAGCTACTAGAACCAACCTTTATAGTTTAAAGAGCTTCTTAGTACATCAATAGAAAGAAAAGACAAAGTCAAGGAACCAGAAAAATTTCTAGCTCCACACTTGCCTCAGCATTAACATATCAGGGATGAGCTGATCTGAGAATGGACCAAGAAAAAGGAAAAGCAATCATGTCTTTCCTGCCAGTTGCATTTGTACAATCCCTTGATCATAAACCTAGATGAATTGCTGGTTCTAGAATACCACCTGAAAAGGAAGAGGAGGAAGAGAAGGAGGAAGAAAAAGACTGTTAAGGATTTGTAGAACTCATATCTCATCTATCATTAGACTTGTTTTGTTAGGAAAAAATATAAGAAGCCTATACAAAAGAGGGCTTGTGAAAAGCAAAACCAAAGCCATATTATTTTCATTTTCTTTCTTAAAATCCTCTCTTTCTTTTTGCCTTCATTGTAATGGGTCTTGAAAATCATCACTTTTAGCACTGCAAACTAAATAAGCTCCTGGTATTTCTGATACAAAAGAGGTGCCATAATTTCATGCCTTTGAAAACACACACTGTGAGCAATCAAGAGAAAAAGGAAATTAAAAACTAATTCTGCTGTTTATTCTACTCATTTATTTTATCAGTCATCTTGAGTCTCACACTGAATAACAATCAACAGGGTTTGATAGACACACCTAGGGGAGGCCAGACATCATCTCTCAAAATTTTCAGAAAGCTGGAAAGGAAAGTCAAATAACAATGCTTCGGGGAGGCATCTTTAATTATACAATCAAAAGTATCAGCAATAATATTTCCAGGCAGTGTAAAACTTCTCTAACCAGAAATTGCAGTGCGATATCAATAATTCAAAAACTGGAGTTCCTCTACCACATACTCAAGACTCAAGGTAGCTGACATCCCAAATTCATGACAAAGAAAACTGTCCCCAGAAAAATATAGATTTAGAAGAAAGGACAATTTACTTTACAAGTTCATCTCTGACTGGATCTAGCAATATTAACAGGATTCTACCTTTTTGGATTTTGGTAATTGGGAGTCTGAGGAGAACCACAATGATCCCTTAAACGTAAATACCATTTTATGCCTCAGCAGCATTATGGAAATGCTTCATAATGCATAAAACCAAATGATCCATCAGAGAAGAGTCTGTCATCTGCTGCTTCTAAAACTCTCCTCAAGGGTGTGTGGGGGGGGCTGGACAAAATGGGAGCATTAGCTTTAATTATTCTTAAACATCAAGACCTATGTATATAATTACAAGTAAGAGGGGAGGCTACCTTTCTCAAAACAGTAAGTAAATATACAGCTGAGAGCATTGCACGAAAGAGTGCTATTGAGGCATATGGATCCAGTCATAGCAATGCTACATTTAATATTTGCAGCAGTCAGCAATAATTTTCAACGTATGATTTATTGCTCTCTTTATTCCAAATAAATCTCATTTAGGCAATCAATCAATATGTATTTATCGAGGATTGGTTGGAATTCAGGTTCCCTGAAGGCAAACTCCGTGATGGGTAATTGACATGCAGGAGTTTACTGAAGAGCAACACCGAAGGGCAGTGAAGGAAGCAGGATTGCACAGAGGGAGAAGTCGAATTGCAGTGAAGCCCCATAGCCAATCACAGATTCTACAGCTACCTCTGAAACTGAAAAATCCTTCAGACGGAGACAAGGGAAGTGGGCCTTTCGTACCTGCCCCATCCCTGGCCCTCCCTAGTCGACCAGTTAGTTATCATACACAGGCTGTCTTCAGCAAGGGAATTTCCAAAGGAGCAACTCATTTGCATGGTGCTGACTGACGCAACGCAACATCCACTAAAATGCCAATTATGTATCTGTTCCATGAACCCTCAGGCATTAGCTAAGTAGAGAAAACACATAATTCACACTTAACAAACACCTCCTCATCCTTGATGTCTCTGTCCATTTATGAGGTCAATGGAGATTTTCCAGAGCAAAGATAGTTGCTCTTTCCTCTTTGTTCCCTCATCACCACACTCATAGATTTGTAGCAATACATGCCAAATTGAATCATAGCTTATTGTTTCTTGGTCTGCATTTCACATAAGACTATGTGTTCCTTGAGGGTAGATTGCAATTTAAATGTCACTTTCCTAACTAAAATCTCCCAAACAACCTTAAGTACCCATGCTTAATTTGTTATTCTCAATCACATCAAGCTTGTGTTCTTTTTTAGCATTTATCCTGATCTGTAATTATTAGGTTTGTTACTTGTTGATTTTCAAACAATTGAAACCATTGTTTCATAATCTCATTTGAGTAATCATGTATATAGCCGATGGTTTTATATTTGAATTAAACCTAGTTAGTGACACATAATAAACATAATCCTGTTTGTGTATTTTAGTAATGTTGGAATTTAACAAGGCTTGCATTTTTTCACATCAAGAAGCCAGTTTCTGGATAACGCTGTCCTATATCTTGTTTATTTCAAAACCTTGACTTATTTTATGTCAGCTTTCTAAATCACCGACATCTCAGTCAAAGTCTATAACCAGCATTACTATTCAGTGTACTTGTGTGCAACATAAAGTAAATCAGCAATTTGTATTATTTTGTGATCATCTAATGTAGAATTATATGCTGCCTTAAATATATTTTTATGATTTAAGAACTGGAAATATGCCTAAATTTGGAGTTGAATTCAATTTCCACTTTTTATAGCTTTGCTTTTAATTTTATATACATACAATGAGCCTTTCATATCTGTAGTTTCTGTATCTATGGATTCAAACACAAATCGGAAATATTCACAAACAAATGGATGGTTGTATCTGTACTAAACATGTACAGACATTTTTTCTTACCATTATTTCCTAAACAATACAGAATAACAACTATTTACATAGCATTTACATTGTATTAGATATTATAAGTTATCTGGAGATGATTTAAAGTATATGAAAAATGTGCATAGATTATATACAAGTATTACACCATTTTATGTAAGAGACTTGAGCATCCTTGGATTTTGGTGTCCCAGGGGGACCAGGAACCAATCACCCATGGACACTGAAGGATGACCACATATGTATACATATACATTTAAGTTCAATAAAAACTAAGGGAAGTAGTTATTGTTCAGTAATGTACATTTTATAATTAATAAGAATCAAGTAATATGATAAAGTGAGTTAAACATTTAATAGAGAACTATGCAGGAATATACAAGACATTTTGGCTCTAAAAAATCACAGGCAGCAGAGTGAGACTCCATCTCTGAAAAAAAATATTACTCTTCTACTGGTGGGTACCAGTTGACACATGGAGATAGGTACCTTGGTTGTATTAATAGTTTAGTCACAGATGAATTTGCTCAAGTCACTTGCTCTGATCCCCAATTAATATGTCTTTATATTGTGAACATTGATTGATTGCCAAAGTGACTAGATTCCCACAGTTCAGTGTTAATTTTCTGCAATCAAGATTCATGGAGCTACCCAAGGAGTACTTTTTTCCAAAGAAAATTGGCAAAGCTCATAGATGTATAAGAGATTTTCTACAAAGTCTTGGCTTTCTTGTAGGTGATTTCTCCTTTGGCCATTCAAAAGGAATTAAAAATCATAAACTGAATATACTTAACTCTTAATGTAAGTGTTAGAAATTTAGAGAAGGAAGATTGGAAGATTTATTTTTGCAGCAGTTTTCCATTTCTCCTCCCCATTCTCCTGCAGGCATATAGTTTGACTGCAAAAGCCTCTGTCCATAGAGTTTAATTTTCATACCGGTAACTTAGGCTGTTCCATTATTAAACACACCTTGAATGATTGCTAAAAAGTCTTTAAGAGTATAAGTAGATTTAGTGATGTAAGGAATACTGTATTTGAGGTGTGGAACATCAGAGTTGGGTTCAAGGTCAAAATAGGCCAGTTCTTGATTTATAAACATTGACCTTGCAAAAAACTTAAAAAAGGCTCTGGTCACCTGACCTCAGAATTCTTACAAGCCCAGCATTGAAGCTTTGTAAAGAACAGTTCTTTGAGTTCAGAAGTGGAAAGGGGAGAAAATAAAAACAGGACCACCAGAAGGGAATTGATCCTGAGGTCTAAGTCCAGAATGGACCCATTACATTTTAGCTCACTTGCCCCAGAATGCTTCCCCCAAACTGCTTAACATGTATAAAATAATGGTTTCTTCAAGAAAGTTACCCCTACTCTGATACAGAGCAAATAGATAACATGATGGTTAAATGCTTTAACTCTCAAGTCAAGCAACCTGGGTTCAAATCTCAGCTCCACTATCTAAGCTGTGTGACAAACATGTAATTTTATATCACTGTGTGTTCATTTACCCACCTGTAAAATGATGATAAAAATAGAATTTACCTCATAGGATATCTGCAGAGTTTTAAGTGATTTACTCTATGGGAATTGCTTAAAACAATGTCTGGCACCTATGAAGTATTATTAATGGTAGTAGTTTGAAGTAGTTTTATTGTGTCACTCTTCTATAATTTCTCTAATAAAAAATTAACTGAGACAATGAGAATTTCACTAGAAGGAAAGAAGAAGGGAAAAATAACCCAGAGTGTTGTAGAATGAAGGGGTATTTGTTAAGAAGTGAAAGAGGCATAAGGTTTCAGGAAAGAAGGGCCCCAGAAGAAGAATTTTACAGAGTGGGATGTGGGATGGTGTCAAAAAACATTTGACCTGATAATTAAAATATTGGCCATGACTGACATTACCTCAAAAAAGAAGCAGCCATTTCCCTCCCCTTCTATGTACTCCTTCCTTTTGCACAAAATGGCCAGCAGGGTTCCTAGAATCCGGAACTCAATCTAGTGCTAAAGCGTTCAAAGTCCTCTAAACTAATCTGGGAACCAACTGCTCCTAACATTCATTGTTTCTGTTACAAACCAAGTTCTAAATTCTAACCAGGACTCTACACTTGAAAGTTCGTATATGGTCATTTACTAAGCCTTTTGCAAATGCATAAAAGCAGAAACCCAAAGAGATAGCCTACTATAGAGCCCAAGGGATAGAAACACAATGAAGAAGGCTAAGCGTCCTGATGAGGAGGGCTGATACAGAGATCCTGAAATGGAAATATAGGAACCATATGTTAAAAATGCATACTTGATGAGTTAGTTGTAAGCCACCAGGACCTTTTAAAGTCTTTACCACGATAAGTACATCTGGAATCACACTGGTTATTGGGTGCTCAGAAAAGGAAGCAGGCTCCAGCTAACCCTGGGCACTAGTAGCCAGAGGAAGTAAGAACAAAAGGAAAGAAGATCATTAAGTAACCCTCCTCAGGGAGCAGTACAGGAAAAAAGAGGAAGGAGACTGGAGAAATCTATTTCCCTACACACTCTAAATAAATGTTGCAGATTTTGACTCCTTGGGCCAGAGCTTGAGGTTTCCAGAGGGAGAATCGCTTCAAAAGAAGGTCATGCTAAGGTCAGACAAGAGAAATACTCTTTCCCAAAATGATATAATTCAAGCTTTTCCAGAACCTCCAGTTTCTTGTATTGAGCACTTGCTCTGTGTCAAGATGTGGGCAAATCACAGGTAATATTTTATTTAATCTTTATTAAAAAACCCCTGTGAAGTGAGTGGTATTACTACTCATATTATAGATAAGGGAATTGAGAATCACAGAGAATAAGAGAGTAAGTCGTTTCTACCAGCTCACAAAGCTTGTTTGTGGTAAAACTTCAAATCCCTCACTAGAATCTGTAAGACAATATAGTTTTCGCAAATGAAAGAGGACAATACTTTGCTCTTTATTCCTTAAACAAAGAAAAGAATTTGGAATTTCACCAAAACATTTTAAATTTATTTTAAATATCATACAGTTTAATAACTTCAGATATGCTTATGATATCTAGAGGCAAATGATTGCCTCTTGTATATATAATTTACTAAATAAACTTTTCTAAGTAGATTATATTACAAAGCCTTCTAACAGTTCATTACAATTGGCAGGTCCATAAGAAAAAGCACTCCTTGCTTTTGGGTGCAATTTCCATATGGGAAATATTGGAAATTAGTTACCGCAACATTAAGAGCAGTGCAACAATATTTCATTAAATGAGACCCTATGAATCTAATATTTTTCTTAAAGGAAAAAATAAACTACTTGAAAACAAGTTATACTGGTTATAATGTCCTACACCTTTCCCAACACAATGATTTCACAGATAGACTCACACACGACACAAACATACACACACACTCTCTTATACCTTCTCATCTCCTTAAGCAGACCCAATAGTACATTATTAATATGTTTGATTAATTTAGCCCTGTCTTTTCTGTACCACTAACTTGTTTTTTTCTGGCTTTCTATATGTCAGTGTACATTAATCCTTAATAGAAAAATTAGAATATAGGTTCCAAAGCTTAACTAAACTTTGGCATAATTCTTCCTTGTCAAACTTGGTCTTCTGACCTCTCTTTAACCTTTGTTCTAAATTTATGGTTAGAGAAAGATGTGAGAGGGTGACATTAATGTAAAGTAGAAAACTGTTTTGCCTTGATAAATTTCAGTATATAAAATCACTAACTCCAGGAACCGGAATAGGACTTAAAATGTCATCTTTTAATATTTTTAAAGATTTTTCAAGCCAGCATGAAAATAGGAATGGTATAAGCAGATTGATGAGGACATATTAGACGTGTAATTAAAGCCATAGGTGTGCAAAGTACTGACAGCCCAGACATGTATTGTCACTGATAAAGAAAAGAGTTAGAGACTTTTAAAAAATCTTTTGCCAGTTAAATATACCAGAAATATTCCCAAAACTTTGGAAATGTTGTACAATATGTGTTAAGGAGAAGTTTTGTTCTCTTTGCAGCTCTGCTCAATGTTTTATATCTGTTTCTTCCTCTTGTGATGTACACATGTCATGTGTCTGTGGACCTAAAGGGAAAACTCACGTAAATACGATGTCTGCATTGACAACTTTACAGTTTGTCCACAGCGAAGACAGCATCTATTGAGTGTGATACAATTCCACTGTAGTACATCATCTCAAAACTTTATAAAAGGGAAGAGCTAGGAGCTAAGCACCTATTCTGCCTTTTAGATAAATTATGTCTACTTCTTACACTTCTTTAAATTATTATGGCCCAATTAGATCACAGATGAGTAATTAAAAGTATTTTTTGTCTTTTTTAAATGCCATGATTTTATTTGAAATAATGGAATAGCCATTCATTGCTCTTGGGTGAAATTCCCATTTTGGAAACATTGACGTTGATTTCCACAACATTAAGTGCAGTACAAAAATATTTCATTAAATGAGATTCTGTGAATCTACCATTCATATGGGAAGCAACAGGGATAGCAAATGTTTGACTAAAATAAAGTATTGCACTAGACTCTTTTTGGTGGCAGTGACAAAAATGCAACTGAAGCCAACTTAAACTATAATGATGAGAGCAACAGCAAATAACGTTCACTGAGAACTTACTATATTCCAGGCATTTAGCTAAGTATTTTCATACATGAGGCTTGTCATCTCTTTTAGAACAGATGAGGAAACATGGCTCAGAGAACTCAAGGCACTTGTCCACACTCACAGAGCTAGTAAGTGATGGCTTATGATAGGAATTGAGACAATGTGACACTGACATTCAAGCTTAATTACAATGCCACTAGGAAAGACAATAAATTTATCAGAAGAAAACAAGGAATGGTCACAAAATTAAAGAAAGAACAGAACAACATACCAAGTTAGGAATGAGGGCAGAAAATAAAACCAAGAATTCTTATATGTTAAAAACTTCTATGTTAAAATCTGTATCCTTTCCTCTTGTACAGCTATAGTCTCCATGTGGCTGGAGAATGTCTGTGGACAGACCAGGCACCCAATCTCCCACCTTTTCCACTAGAGTGGAAGGGAAACAGTCTCACCGCAATGAATATCCAAGACTGGAACATTCTGGGGAAAGTCTCTGATGCTTACTCACCCGACACTGGGCTGGTATAATGCTACAGATGGTAGACCTGCTGGTTTGAAGTGGATGGAAAGGGCTTAGGATCTATTACGGAACCATATGGAAGGATTTGAGGAGTATTTTCCCAAAGAAGAAAGGGGCTATTAACAGAAAAAAATAAAGACAGTTGTATTCGAATGGAAATAGCAATGAGTGCTCACTATGCTTGGACTCAGAGCTTGTGGCTTCTAGGCTTATCTCAAGGATGGATGAATCAGGGGCCCTTGGAAATGTCTTTGCATTTCCATGACCCTTCTAACCTGTTTGAAAAGAATAATCATTCCTGCCCTGCCTCCTTCACAATCCTTTCAGATAAGATAATAGTTTTCAAAACTTAAAAATCATCTATGTGATATGTGACCATTTTAACAAAGCAAAGCTTTGTAATATTTATGGGAATAAATGTTTATGAGCTAAATTAATTATGTGCAACACTTTGGACTTCTGAAGAGAAAAACTCTTTTCAACTATTTCAACAGTACCACTTTAAATACCAACCTTTAAGTGAGAAATGTATACTAAATATAAATTTTTCTAATTTATTTTAATTAAAGCAGATATAAAAAGCCTTTGACTGATAGACAATTATATTAACACTTTTTATGCTTCTGTAACAAAACAATTATACTCAAATCTTCTATAATTCATTTTTTACTAATTAGATTTATATTTTTGCTATTCATTCTTTAATTCATCTATTCAGGTACTTAGTTGCTCTTCCAAGGTATATTAAAATTCTATCACTGTCCCGACCCGCGGAACCAGTTATTCGTGGGTACCTGGGAGGAGGGAGTGGGAAATGGGAAAGGCAAGACACAAGAAATGGAGACAAGACAGGAGTCTGATCAAGTCTCGTTTATTGGCAGTAGAGCAGAGGCTTAAATAGGGCAGAAGGAGGAAGTAGTTA
>CAUYSK010028805.1:0-32753 GCA_963575035.1 Avahi laniger | reverse complement strand
ATGTGCACCACCCAAATGATGGACATATTTGAAACTCGGACTTAGGGAGGGAGGTGGGGGCAAGGGCAACATATGTAACAGAAACATCTGTACCCCCATAATATGCTGAAATAAATTTAAAAAATTAAAAAAAAAAATATTGTTATAATGTCCATACTAACTAAAGTGATCAACAAAATTAATGCAGTCTTTATCAAAATACCATCATCATTCTTTACTGATCTATAAAAAATAATTCTACATTTCGTATGGAAGCAGAGAAGACCTCGTATAGCTAAAACAATATTAAGCAAAAAGAACAAATCGGGAGGCATCAGTGTACCAGACTGCAAGCTTTAATACAAGGCTATAGAAACCAAAGCAGCATAGTAGTCACACAAGAACAGAGATGTAGACCTTTGGAACAGGACTGAGAACCCAGATATAAAAACATCCTCACATTGTCATCTAATCTTTGACAAAGCAGACAAAAATATACATTTGGAAAAAAATCCCTATTCAGTAAATTGTGCTAGGAAAACTGGATAACCACATGTAGAAGATTGAAACTGGATCTGTACCTTTCACCTCTCATAAAAATCAGTTCACAATGGAAAACAAACTTAAACCTACAGCGTGAAACCCTAAGAATTCCAGAAGAATATGTTGGAAAAACTCTTATAGACATTAGCCTAGGGGAAGAATTTATGAAGAAGACCCCAAAGGCAATCATAGCAAATAAATGGAACCTGATCAAATTAAAAAAGCTTCTGCATGGCCAAGGAAACTATCATTAGAGCAAATAGACAACCTACAGAATGGGAGAAAATATTTGCATTCCATAACTCTGATAAAGGGCTGATAATAAGAATCTATAAAGAATTTAAGAAAATTAACAAGAAAAAATCAAACCATCCCATCAAAAAGTGGGCAAAGGACATAAACTGAAACTTTTCAATAGATGACAGACTAATGGCCAGCAAACATATGAAAAAGTGCTCAACATCTCTAATCATTAGGGAAATGCAAATAAAAACCACAATGAGATATCACCTAACTCTTGTGAGAATGGCCTTTATCAAAAAGTCCCATAACAACAAATGCTGGCATGCATGTGGAGAGATAGGAACACTCTTACACTGCTGGTGGGACTGCAAATTCATACAACTTCTGTGGAAAGTAATTTGGAGATATCTCAAAGACCTAAAAATAAAAATACCATTTGATTCAGCAATTCCACTACTAGGCATCTACCCAAAGGAAAAAAAGACATTCTATTCTATAAAAAATATATCTGCATTTGAATGTTTATGGCAGCACAATTCACAATTGCAAAGATGTGGAAACAACCCAAGTGTCCATCAATACATGAGTGGATTAATAAAATGTGGTATATGTTAACCATGGACTATTATTCACCTACAAAAAACAGTCTTGATCTAGTATCTCTTATAATTCCCTGGAGAGAGCTTGAGCCCATCCTTTGAAGTGAGGTATCACAAGAATAGAAAAACAAGCTCCACATATACTCACCATCAAATTGGTACTAACTGATCAACACTAAGGTGCTCACTGGAAGTAATATTCCCTGGGTGCTGGTCAGGTGGGAGGAGGGTAAGAGGGGTAAACTCACAACTAATGGATACGATGCGCATTGTATGGAGGAAGGGCAAGCTTGTAGCCCTGGCTTGGGCAAGGCAAAGGCATTATATGTCACCAAAATATTTGTACCCCCATAATATTCTGAAATAAAAGAAAGGGTATAAGTTACATAGTTAATAATAGTAATATCTACTTTTATTAAATATTTGTTCCTATCTACCAGGGTCTATTTTAGCCTTTTTTTCTTTTTTAGATTCTGAATCTAATTTAGTCTTTACAACACTATTATATGACTCCTATTGTCAATTTAAATGAAGCTTGGCTCTGTTATCTGATGTAATAATACAGATTCTCTTATTTAAAGAAAATACTTATGGTATTTCAGAGGCTAATCCCTGGCTATCAAGGGACAAGAAATATAAAAACAAAAATAGTTCTAGGACTTCACTAGATGCTTCTTTTCTTTACTATCAAATAGTGCCAAAAGCTGACAAAGCAGGAATGCATCAATGACTTTTACAATGCATTAGTAAGTCTAGACAAGGTAGTTCCATGAGGTCAAAAATAAATCTTGTGAAATTATTATTATTGATAAATATTTGCTCTTCTCTTTCATTTATTCATCCCGGACAGTCCAACTCCACAGAATATATTCTACCACATATTTGACATTTTAACATTTTTAATATGATTGTTATTAGGTCAAAGAAGCCACACAAATTCAAGTTTTCTTAGTGCTTTTTCCAGTTTTTCATATATCAGGGCTGTCAGGATATCCCCTAATTAACAAGCCAAATGAACATTCTGTAATTAGGGAAGGTGACATCGACTGCAGGTAAGGCATTGTGCTATTGACTTCAGTAATTCTAACCTAGTGTTGGCATTTAACCATATACATGGAGGCCAACTTTTCAATAGACCCTGTTCTAATGTTAAAGCACTGTAGGGTCACAGATGATTTGGGAATTGAACTGGATTTTGTAGAAGTGAAATCAGTGAAAGTGGGAGATAAGGATGCATTCCAAACTAATAATTTCAGAATACTAGACATGTAAACTTCCCTCGAAGATTACTTTTTCTCTGCTTTCATATTATTTAATAGAAATATGGATAAACATAAATATGTATAATTTTTCTTAGAATATTACCTATATGCTGAATATTAAGCATCTGAAATCTAGACTGCGAACTCTTCAAGAACCGACAGCATTTTTTTTTTCCATATTACCAGAATCTTCCACTGTGCTTGGTACTTAGAAAGTTTAGTGAATGACTGTTGAATAAATTAACCACATCTTGGGTAGGAACTGAGCTGCATAGTGAACTACCACCATCTCTATTCAGAGTTTGCTACCAGCTCTATATGCAAATAAATATTATTGAGTTTATTAGGTCTATAAAGGCCTGGGGCACTTTAAAATATAAAGTTTGGAAAATGACCATTTTATAGGTGAAGTATAATACTTGGCTTTTATTGTAGATGGTTTTAATATCTTATGAGGCACAATTTGGATAGGCTACCTATATTGATGGAAAATAGTTTATTTAATGTCATATTCCCCTAACCTGTTGTATCAGTCAGGGTTCATTTGAAAGCAAAAGAAAATTCTCTAGCCATTTTAAGAGGAAAGACATTTAAATTCAGATAATTTGATTTTTATGAAATTGTTAGAATGGTAAGAAGAGCACATTCTAGATCAGATTTTCAAGAGAGACTACAAGAACAGCAGGAAACAAACTGCCAAATGAGTGATACCTTTGTCACAGTTAGGTCAGTGGGAAATCAAGAAGTTGATATTGACATCAATAAAGGTTTCCATTTAAGAATCAGTACCCTTGAAGTCATGATTGAACAAAAGAGTTTGACTTCAGAGAAATTCAGTGAACACGCGTGCTTTCATGAACAAAAGCACAGGGAAAATGAGGAAGATGTCTTCTGTGTCTCTCCCACTTTTAAAATCTCAGTTGAATGCATCTAATTGACTACATCTAATTCACAGGTAGAAGGCTAGCTAGCTACAAGGGTGTTTAAGAAAAGTATTGCTGTTTCTTTGCTTATTTGTTCTTTTAATTTTTCAGTACTGAAAGTATATCAAATGAAGTTTGTAATAACTGTTGAGTACTAATTCCTTCTAACTACTTCACCTGTTATAAATGAGACTCTTTGCTAATAGTGTTGTCTGTCTTATTAATTCCTTTTACTCTTTTAGTCATTTTACCTACTGCTATGGACTGAATTTTGTCTCCCACCTCCAAATTCATATATTGAAACCGTAATTGCCCCCATATGGTGACGTTTGGAAATGGGACCTTTAGAAGATAATTAGTTCATCAAGGTAAAGCCCTCATGATCAGATCAGTGCCCTTATAAGAAAATATATGAGAGAGATTTCTCTCTCTCTCTCTCACTCCTCCTCATGTGAGGATATATCAAGAAGGCAGCCATCTGCAAACCAGGAGAAGAGCATTCACCAGGAAACAAATCTGCTGGCACCTTCACTTGGACTTCCCAGACTCCAATAAATGCCTGTTGTTCAAGCCACCTAGTGTATGATATTTTAGTGTAATAGCACAAGCAGAGTAATATGCCTACTCTTTCTTTCCTTGCCTTCTTTGGGGCCTTGTTATATTACTCACCTTTCTACCTTAGATTCTATTATGTCTTTCTGAAAAATGTTCATAAATTTTACTTAGTCTTCTAATCAGACTTCCAATTTTCTTGCCATTACCCATGGCAGCAATATATAGTATTTATATATATTTTAAGATCTTTTGTTTATGTTGAACTTAATAAAATCATTTTTGTGCACATAAAGTTTGATATAACAGATATGGTTATCTTTTTGATTATTTGATTTCTTTCTTCTATCTTGATATCTGAATAATGTCTTCAACAACTTGAGAGTGAAATTAGGTAGAAAATGCTTTTTGCTCCATTGAAAGGTGTCCAGTTTTAAATCATCTAAACAGAGAACAGTACTAATTCTAATCTTACAAATAAATTTAATTTGCCTTTAAGAATTTTTTTTAATTGTCTATTGTGTCCTAGGCACTCTATTAGCTAAGGGAGCTGAAAAGATAAAATAGACAATGTTCATACATCTACATACTTTCAGAAAAGTGGAGATGGCTACTTATAAATAGGTCATTTCAATATGTGCATTTAGCATTTACAGCAAACAGAAATGATTTACTAAAAATGTGAGTACTATAATATAAATGCTGCCTAAGGGTATGACACCTTAGATGAGTCCTAAAGAGTATATAGGATTTTTCAAGGTGAAGTAGTAAAAAGTACAAATTACAAATATGTCAAATGAAATCAAGTTTTGTCCTGCAATACTTTTCTCTGTGGCATTGCCATGTATATGACTATCATCCTATATACACATCTATGTGTGTGTATATATACACAGACATGAGGATAGGAATTTGTTAATGCAAAATAATACAGAGAGACTTCTTTGAAATAGTCTCCTATGATTGTCCCTACACTCACCCACTTCCAACATGGGAATAAATTTTCCTTCCTTCGAATTCTAAAACACCTTGAATAACACCACATTTGTCATATACTGCCTTACATTTAAATTATTTGTAGCCACATTATATACCTAATAATTTTTGTCCTTATACACAGAATCTGTACTTTAGTCAACTTTTTAACCTTTACAGCCTTTGTGCAAACTATGCCTTGCACAGACTATGTTGTTGAATGAATAAAGCCAAGTACCTGACTTAAAATTTATTCTTCAGTCTCCAAACAGTATATCCCAAATACAAACTTGATATTCTTTTAAGATCACAGTCATTATTTCTATAATTTGAGAAGAGTTAAAAGGCAGATAATTTGCAAAAGGTTACATGATAATTCAAATTCAAACTAGAGTATAGGTGATTGATATAAAGTCCTCTTTTAAAAATAGATTTTTACAGGACCCAGGGCCCCAGGAGCCTGAAAGCTAACAAAGACAATGGAGAAGTGGTTATCATGATAGTTCTCAGAGATTGAACTTGATATGAAGAAACCAGGTCCAAAAACCTAGTATTATAATATATTAGTTTATTGTTTTCCACACCCGTCACCATGCTCTAAAATGCCTGATTAAATATTGTGTTTATTTCCTTGAGCAAATGCTAGTCTACTTCATCTAAGACCGCCATATCACCACCACCATTGCTACCACCAATGGTTAGCTCAACACATATGGGCTTTCGGTAGCAGTTTTGTTAAATTAAAAGAAGACGGGTTGATAGTCCCAGGACTTAATTCCATAAAGAGTTAACACTATATCAACATGATTATTTTTAAAGCAAAATGCATATTCTGCTCATTTGTTGCACTATGACTTTTCTCAATGTAGTCTTTTATAAGTAGGAGTGGTTGATCCTTCTTACTTGTTTTATAGATATTCAAAGTTATACTTCCACATAATTATAAGTCCTTTTACCATCTGTTAGATTCACTAAGAGCAATAATGTTTCAAAGTTTTTGATGGTGGCTATCGGACTGCTAGCAGTTATGGTTCTTCTGAAAGAAAAATCCACTTTACTTTGATTGCTATTATAGTTCAAAAAATATTGATCTATGCCTGCTTGGAAACTCTTTTAAACAGGTAGCTACAGAGGTTTAGACAAAAATCTATATTCCACTTTGTTCTTTCATTCAAGGTACTTCAAAGGAAAATGTTTAAAAAATATACAGGTTAAGTGAGGTTGCAAGTGAACAATGCTATGTTGAGTCTTCTTATAAAAAGTAATGCTTTCTAATACTTTCATTTCACTGCTCTGTTATTAGATTATAAGCTCCTAAAGAAATAGGGTCATATTTTTTTAGTTGACTCTATATCAAGTTTAGTTTATTTCACATGAGATTAGTGTGACTGTTACTTTGCACAGAGTATTTGTTTGGTGTGCACCATCAGAGTGTTTTGTCAATAGTGTTTCTCTGCTTAGAATAATGTCAAAGGCCCTTCACATCGCGCACAAGAGTAGCTTCACATCTCCACAACTTCATGTCTCACCTGACACATTTTACACCCAAACTCCAGCCATACTGAACTACTTGAGTGTTTCCAGATGTGCTGTCTTGTTCATGCTATCATTCCTTTGGCCAAACTTCTCCCTCAACCTGAAATGTCAGAACTACCACCACCCCACCCACAATACACTTTCATCCATGAAAATTAGCCAAATCTTAGTTCATATTTCAGTTTATATGATCTCCTTTTGTCTTTGTACTCCTGAGCATGATTGTTCATTTTTTCCTCCATGTTTCCAATATATCTTATTCTAAAATTACATTATTTATTATAATTTATACATATATATATATGCCTTTCTTTTTTTAACATACAATAATAAATTATCTTACTGACCTCTATATTCCCAACATTGAGGACATAGTACATTTCCAAGACAATTTTTCTTGAGCGATAATAGATTATTGAATGAATAAATGAATGGATGTATAAATTAAAAAGGTCATTCTACCTCAAAAATTAATAATGAAGCTATCTATAATTGGCCGACTTACTGGATGATGGCATCTACTGATTTGAGATTTCTACAATGAAAGTGCTCTTGAGTGTATCTCTAGGCTACCTAGTCCCAAGTTGAGGGCAAAGACTAAGGAGTTGCTTTGAAGGACCTTAAGTATATAAACAATGGGTCAAGTTTTAAGGGTTCTACCTCAAGGCAAGTCAAGAAGGAAGATCCACTTATCACTTCATGTGTCATCTTTAATAGTCTAAACCATAACATACTCACTATGTCAGAATACATAAGAAATGTATTAAATTTCCAAAATCATCTCAGAGTTTCAAAACATTTACATTTTGTAGCAAAGGTGTTGACCAGAGTATAGTCCATTCTCTTTCTCTTAAAAATGTGTGCTAAGGAATTTAAAAAAAAATGTATCCTAAATACATCTATTTAGCAGCTTTTATAGACTGTGTGTTTTCTAAGGGCAGAGAGTATGATATGTACCTTTTTGTTATGTAGAGGGGGGAAATTTCTCCCTACCTTCTTAAAGTTTCTGACTAGGCCCAAAGAAACTGCCATAAAACAGAGTGACAGCAGAAAATTATACAAATCTTATTAAAATTTTATACATACATGAGAGTCCTCACAAGAAGCGAAGATCTGAAAAAGTGACCAGAGAAAAAAGCTTACATATTTTTTAGACAATGAAATGATAAATTTGTGAAGAAATGACAAGACAAAGGCGTTTGGGCTAGACATAGTAAATTGTGGGGAGTGACCAAGAGATACACTGGGGAACATCAGTAGAAGACAAGGGTTATTTTAGTAAGTTTATTGTACAGATTCATTTCAGTGTTGATTTCCACTCTGGTGATAAAGATTTCCAGTCTCTGGTACATCTTTCTCATGGAAAATTTTATGGTCTGTTTTAGGTAGAAAAAGAGGAGGTCAGAAAGTCATGGGCATCTACTGTTTCCTACTGTTTCTCAAGTGCCTTCAGATCAAAATAATCAACATGTCAAAGTGGCATATTTTGGGTTGGCCTGCCCTAAAGTACTTCAGTGTTCATAGTTTTTAGGACAGTTCCTTGTACACAGTGGATGCTCAGTGAATATTGAACTGAAATGAATTGATCATACTTTTAAATTGATGAGACTAGTTTTTAAATTCCCTGACCTAAACCACTTACCATCATCGAGAAGTGTGTGACAGTGTGTGTGTATGTGTATATGTTTTAAATTGATGCCCATCGTGTCCCATCAAATTTTTTTGTACATGAAATAAATTTATAAGCTAAGGAACTATTAGGTTAGAGCAGTTCTCAATTTTGGAGTTGTCATATTGTGGAGTATTACTAAGTGTTATGAAATTTCAATAAATATGTTACTAATAGTAAATAATACTTGTACCGGCATTTATAAATTATTTCTTTTTAATTAAATTAGAAAATAATTATTCTTATCCATAAAAATAACCTTAGTCCCACACTTTTGTATTTCAATGTGCTCTCTTGAGAGAGAAAGAAAGAAAAAGAAGATAAAAGCTATATTTATTGAGCAGGGTCTTGCATAAAGTCCCAGGAAACTCACTGCCAGAAGAAAGTCTGATAATCATTGGGGTAGAGAAAAATGCTACATGACCCAAATTCATAGGCTCCATTCCTATGAAGGCTGGCAAACTCCTTGTCTGTGTCCACAGATGTTACCTGCAGGTCCTCCAATCATCCCCTACATTTGTGATGTGGGCAATGAGATGACAGTATATAAATGGATTGTCATAAATACATCAGTATGACTACTAAAAACTCCAAATAAATGATATTTCAAGTACCATCATATTTAGGACCAAAGAAAATCATATTGTTTTTATCACAGATAAAGAGCTCCTAATTCTACTAAACATATTAAGGTGTACAATAATTTTTAAGGGTAAATATGATTAATAATTAAGTATTTTTTAGAGTACCTCTATTTGCTGTATTTCCAAAGAGTGTATGATTTAACTACTGGCTGCAGATGTTAATCTATACCAGCTTTGTGCAAAATGGAAACCTAGTCTCAGGGTATGTTTGCCACCATACTGAATTTTGCATATTTTTTCTTAATATTTTACCTAATATGAGGCATTTTAAATGTCAGAATTTTCACCACGAGTGTAAAACACTTTATACATTTATTGTTGCAAATATATCCTTCGTTACTTTCCCTGGGCAGTTATGGATTTCCTTCTCAAAATCTTTTTGAATGTTGACTACAGTCTCATTTGCTTTAGATGCTTGAAGGTGAGACCTAGTTTAACTCACAAGGTCTTTTCTGGCTGTATGATTTTATATTTCACAACCTTTGTAAGCCCGTTGCTAAGGTAATAAGATTCCCAAGAGCCTTCTTAACATTAAGAATCAGCAAAACTGCAAGTTTTACAGATCGCTTTCTTTTAACCTACACCGTTTCTCTGTGAGGCACTTCAATTGCAGTGTCAACTGTTGTCAAGGCAGAGATTGATCAATGAGTAGTTCCATGTCACTTTAAGGCCAGATGTTACTCTTTGGCTGGAAATCTGATTGAATTTAAAATTAGGGTTTACTACTTTAGGTATCAAAGATCAAAGTTACTTGGTCACTAAAAAGAAAAAAAAAGATGTTGAAAAAGCCCTGTTTCTACAAATTTCAGCCACTGTCATTTAAACTTGTATTTCCAATATTGCTCTTTACTCACTGCATGACAGCAATCTGAGTGCTCTGCTTATATTTCCTCTGACCTCCTATCCTCATTTATTTCAGCACCTCTTCCCCTGCTTTTGATTTCTTTGCCTGCACAGCGGGGAAGAAAAAAACCAGAACCATGTGCTCTGTGGGTGCTAACCTCTGACTCTGGGATGGATACTTACTTTGTTCCTTCCAAATTTAGTTGTGAATGATGCACAGATATTTAGCTGACACACAGTAGAGGCAACATTTGTTAAAGAAATCTGAAACTCATTTTATAATCTGAGAGAGAAAATTACTACGAGATAACAAAATCAAGTATCAGTGGGATGCTAACTAAATTCTTTTTGTGGAGAATTGGTATTTCAATGGTAAAGTATATTTTATTAGTTAGAGACCCTGTAAGAAACAAATGGCACATTCATACCGGGTATGCGTGGGCAGAGCTAAAAGAAACTAACAAGGGGTTGTACAATCTCCTTAGCTAGGGACAGCAGGGAGCCGTTACTACCTTCAGGAAACATAACGACAGCTCAGAGGACAGCTATATGGAGAGGGCTGCCTGACATAAAAGTAGCTTTCAATAAAGGGACACAGCCATCACACAGTGATCAGACAGGGGAGCTGGGGAGAAGTATCCTACTACACTCTCCTCCTGACCTTTACACAACTTATTCCTGCCAAAATGCCACCTGTTGCCTGACAATCCCCCATTACCCACAGAAAGCAGGATAGCACAGCCGATCCGTGTGGATCAGCTTTTACCCCAACTCTGGAAGTGGGTGAGTGGGGGTGGGAGGAAAAAAGCAGGACAAAGAAGGATGGATAATGGCTCTCAATGGATATCCAGCATTTATAACTTTTAATTACAAGACAACTATAAAATTTAATTTATTCAAAAGACACGGCTGGAATATGTATTGCCCTATGATTTTCTATATATGAAGCTTTTCTCTAACTATGGGATTTTGTGATTGTGATTGTTAATAGAACCACATCATTTTGTGTATACTTTATTGCCTTCTTTCCTTCTTTATTCCACAACTGTTTCCTGAATATTAGGCTCTCAGAGATGGTATAGTGCTTAAGAACTCAGATTCTGGAACCACACTGACTGATTTCAAATCCCGGCTCTACCACTTACAATTTGTGTGACTTTAGATGAATTACTTTACCTTTTTGGGTCCTCATAAGGCTATGTGTCAGGATTAAATGTAACAGCGTAGAATTTTGCCTTACACACAAATTATGTATAAATGTTTGTTATCACCGTATGTACAGACAGTTGAAATGCAAAGCAAATAAAAGCTCATGGAAAGATACATTGAGTAAATAAATAATTATAATAAAATACCTGGACCAGTGTAAGTATGTCCCAAGGCCTATAGAAGCCCAGAGAAAGGAGCAACTAACCGTGCTTGCAAGCTCAGGACAGTGTTTATGGAGGAGATATAGTTTGATCTTCAGAGATAAGCAGGAGTTTGTCCGCATTTTACACACTAGGAAAATGCCTTCTTTCCAGAGAGAAGATGGGATACCTAACGGCATGGAGACACAAAAGGGAACAACAAGTATCTCAACCTGTCTGACACTTAGGTTGCTTGTGGGGAAATGGTGGGAAGGGGGACTGGAGAGGCAAGAAATGTTTAGATCGAGAAGGGACTTCCATGATAAGAACGTTGAAGAAGCCTGAATAGCTCTAAAATCACCTTTGTACTGTGCAGAGATGGAATTAATGTGCTGAAGCAATAAAGATAAAAACTTCTCTTAAAATCAGTGTTACCATTCTTTCCCTTCCAATACTGGACTTAAGTTATCCTTCCTCTTAATTCAATTATCCCAGGACCTGGCTCACCATACTTTTCTCCATACCTTCTCTCAAGCAGCATGGAGCAATGGAAAGGAGCACAGGCATTGGAAATCTTGTAGATTCCACTGGTAGCATTAAAAGAGAAGCCAAAAGGAGTGGTGATGAGTGTCACTTCTGCCACATTGTATTTGTTAAAAACTAGTCAATAATCCTGGGAAATAATCAAAGGGAGGGGAATTTGATTCCACCTTTCGATAGGAGGAGTATTAAAGAATTTTCAGACATGTTTTAAAACCACCATAGAACCATTTGAGAACAAGTTGCAAACATAATGCCTTATCATTCCCAAACACTCAGTTTGAATTGCACCAAAACAAAGACTCTCTCTTATATAACCACAAAACAACCATCCAAATCATAAAATCAACATTGATACATCACTGCCAAAAAATTTCACTAACTATACAAGGGAAAAAAAAGTCTCTTTTTCTTCCTTGTCCAGGATTAAATTCAAGAACCCGCATTATATTGCTGTCATGTCTCTTTCATTTCCTTCAAGCTGGATGAGTTCCTCAATTTTCCCCTATCATGACCTTGATAGTTTCAAATAATACAGGCCTTTCCTTCTCTCATACATACCTCAGTCTGGGTCCATCCAATCTTTTCTCATATTAAGACATAGACCATGCATTCTTGACAGAATTATCACAAAAATGATGCTTATCTTCTCAGGTGATCACATCAGGAGGCAAACACTACCAATATATCCTGCATTGGTTATTTGATCATTGATCACCTAGTAAAATTGATGTCTTCCAGATTTTTCCATGGCAACATCACCATTTTCACCTTTATAATTGATACATGTTTAACAGAGAGGTAATATCTTTTTTTTTTTTTTTTTTTATCAAACATTGGCCCAGAAGCCAGAACCACTGTGATGGTTGCTAAATATTTTTTTTTTCTTTTCACCCATTCTACATTTATTAACTGTCATGCTACATGGAGAAAGAGTTTTTCCTTTTGTCTCATTTATTTATTCATTTGTTTATATTAATATCAATATGAATTGATGTATTCAAATTTTATTCAATGTGTTGTAATTTGTCGTTATCATTGTTTTGATGTTTAAATTGCTCCAGAATGGCCAGTGGACCTTCTTCCTGTATGTCCTATGTCCTTTTGATACATCCCCATCATCCTTCTTTAAGTGCTTCCTTTTTATTTTTTATTTTTTTTGGACACGACAAGGTGTTCCAGGCTCATATGGTCCTTTTCCTCACCCAGCCCCTAGAATTAGCCCCTCTGGTTCCTTTTAGTGAAGAATGGTAGGTAGAAACCAAAATCTGCATTTTCAATGTCTTGTCTTTATCTATTCAGTGAGATCATTCTGATAATAGCTCAAGGGTGACCTCTTCTGTGCAATCTTTATATATTTAAGAACTTCCAACTTTAAGGAGACTTTGCTAATACCTCCTTTGTGCATTCAATTAAGAACAGGGGTCCCATTTTGTTTGTCTTTATATCCCTAGTGCTTTGTATTATTTTTGATACTTCTTAGAAACTAAATAAATATTTTATAAATGGATAACTAGTGAATGAAAATTTCTCCACAGTAGCATGGTGATTAAGAATTTTCCCAACTTATATGAAATTGGGCAAGTTACTTCTTTGATCTTCAGTTTTCTCATCTATTAAGGAAAGTGAGAATAGTTGCTTCATAGGATTGTTATGAGGACTACATTGCATAATGAATATTTTTTAAAAAGTTTTTATAGTAACAGCACAGTTTCAGTGCTCAATAAATGATAGTTATTATTTATAATTGTTCTATATACATATCTATACTATAGCACTTATCTATTGCCTATTATTATTTGTTCAGATAGAAGTCTTACCTCCTGGATAGAAAAATTTCAAAAGCAGTGATACATAATAAGTGAATGTTTATTTCACTTACTGCATATTGTTTTTCAGTTTATGTTGGAGAGTATGGCGGCTTCAAAATTACACCTTTATTTAAAAATATATTCTTGATTTTAAAGAATGCTGTATTAAAGGAGCAAAAAAAAAAAGTGGTTTCAAAATAGTAGATTAAGCACTCACTCTCAACCCTAACCCAAAGACGACAGAAAACATATAAAAGAATATAATAATGCTTAAGAACAGAAGAGTAAAATCTCAGTTGTTTTGAGGCTGTAGGGGAACCCTAAGATAATATAAACATATAAAGATATATATAAAAAACAGAAGTAAGCTGAGAGTTTCATGAACCAATGCTACCATGGAGGGTGCCGCTGCAGCTTATGCATAGGAAGTCATTGTACATCAGGGCCAGGAAGGAGGCTGCTGGCAGTCCTGAGAAACTGCAGCTAATTGTCACAGAGGAAAATATTTCAGCAACAAAGCCAAATGCCCAGGAATAAGAGTTCAGTGTAGTTATCAAGAGGGAAGCCTCTCCAGCTCAGGATGAAAACCACAAAAGTAGACTGCACCAAGATCAATACAGGGAGGAACTCACACTCAGAAGCAAAGCAGGCGTTTAAGATCTACATAGTTTATAGAGAAGCAAACAAATAAAAATATTTATTTGACAGCTTGCTCAAATACACTGTTGTGTTCTCCCCAAACTACTTCATCCTGCACCTTTTCATCATAGATTTAACAACCATTATGGTTCACTGAATATATTTTCAAATATGCTACTTTTAAAAGAAAGTTCCCTCTGCTACTTTCTAAGTACACTTTTCCTTATATCCAAGGAAACAGAGTTAAAAGAACAATCATAAAATATTTTTAAATAATTAATTACATTAGACATCCTCTAAAAATAAAGGGGGAAATTGTATTCATGAAGACATAACAGGGGCTTATGAAACGATAAGAAGTAATAACAATCATTAAATGCCTAGGAAATTACAACATAATTTTCCAACATATAGGGATTTGTAATTAGACAAAACTGCACAGTGAATTAGTAAACTGAAATTTATAATGTATATATATAAATATATAGACATGGAATTCTTCTAGAGTACAAAATAGAGAATTTTAATAAATGAAAATTTGAAAGGTCTTGAGCAATATGAAGGCTAAATCCCAAATTCCAATATTCTATGTGAAGGAATTTCAGAGAGATGAGAATATGTAAGAAATAATATTTTTAAAAGAAATAATGGTAATGGTTTCCTAGAACTCAAAAAAAAAATTGCAAGTTATTTGTCAGAAGTAATCTATCAAGCACTAAGTTTAAAAAGTAGATTTAAAAATCAGTACATTTAAAAACACCAAATCTGAAAAGGCATCCTAACTCTAACAGGAAGGGAGGAGAGGGAGTGGGGAACAGATTAATTATGAAGGAATTAAAATCAGTTTATACCGTATTTCTCATCAGGAATACTGGATGAATAGAAGACCAGGGAAAAACATCTTCAAAATGTCAAGAGAAAATAGCTTTGAATTAAAATTCTATACCTCACCAACTATCATTCAAAAATGAGTGCAAAATAAAAATATTTTTAGATAAAGAAGGACCTATTCTTTCAATAACAGAAACAACTTCCATTAGAAGGTATAAGAGTAATAAAACTCTGTGAGCCTACCAATAATGGCAACCCACAATAACCTAGCTTTTAAGCACTCATATTTTCTGCTCAACCTTTTTTTCATGTAACATCTATTTCTTTCTAAAATAAGGTGTTATTTATTTATTGTTTATAGTTTGAAAATCTATGATGGAATATATGCTTCCAGAGAGAAGGAATCGTTATTTATTCATTGGTGTATCCCAAATACCTAGAACAGCGTCTGACACATATAATTACAGTAGTCCCCGCCTATTCATGGGAATGCATTCCAAGCCTCCCAGTAGATACCTGAAACTACAGATAGTACTGAACCTATAAATACTATGTTTTTTCCTATCCATACATACCTATGACAAAGATTAATTTGTAAATTAGATACAGTAAGAGATTAACAATAATAACTAATAAATTAGAACAATTATGACAATTTACTACTATAATAAAAATTATATGAATGTGGCTTCTCTCTCTCAAAATATCTTTCTATACTATACTCACCTGTTTTCAGACCACAGTTGATCTTGGATAACTGAAACCTTGGAAAGCAAAACATGGATAAGGGGGACTACTATATAAAGTGATCAAATTAATATTTGCTGCATAAACTGAATAACTGATGATAGCTTAAAATATCGATTCAACTATAACAAAATGTGGTAAAATCCACATTTTCCAAACATTTGTTAATGTTTGGAACATTAACAAACTTCTTTTAGAAACTGTCAGAGCCAATAGACAAAAAATAATTAAGGACATAAATTATTTCAATTTGACCAATATAACAAATTGAATTGAATATATTTCACTGATTTGTTCACTGTGAGACCTAAATATACATATACTGAATACTAAAGTAATTACATTAGAAATCAAAATCAAAATTATAGCCCAATTCATAAATTTTAAAACACTATGAAATCATTTTTGAGTTAAAGAAATCAAAATGGAAACTACAAACTATTTACAAGTGAACAATAAAAGCTTTCCATGTCGAAGCAGTACCCTAGAGAAAAGTTATAGACTTTAAATTTGTTTTATTTTTAGGAAACAAGAAAGGTTGAAAATGAATAAACTAATAAAAATGCCCTAAGATTTCAACTAAAGAAGGTATTAATAGAAAAAAGAATAACAAAGTAATCCAAAAGAGAGTTGAAGATGGAATCCAAAAAGATAACAAGAAAGATGTTTCAATAAAATCAAAACAATAGAATGGATCAACAAAGGCAAAAGCTGGTTCTTTAAGCAGACTAATAAATCTGATAATCCTTTGAAACATGAACAAAGAAAACCAGGAGAGTAAACACAAATAAATAGCATTAGGAGTGAGAAAGATTTATGACATATTTGTAACGGAAATATTTTAAAATTCTCTAACACAATTCCGTTACTGCTAAACTGCTAACCTGGCAAAAACCTTGGAAAATGTCACTTCTGTAACATATATAAATTGCCAATATTGGTCCAAAAGTAAAATAAAATAAAATAGAATACTTCAATGGAACAAAAAACCTTAGAAGAACTTGAAATGTTAGATGACTACCTTAAAATTACCAGACTCAGCCAGCTTTTTTGGGTGAGTTCTAACACTCAAGAATCCAGTTTTTTTGCTGCTGTTGTTATAAAAATTAACCTAAAGACTGGTAAAATATAAAAAATTACTAGTTTATTTCCTTGATTTTAAAAGTGAATTGTAACAGCACAAGAAAATAAATTATAGATCAATGTCACTTACAGATAAAAATATCTAAATAAAATACTAATCAAATCCAGTGTTTTAAAGGAATCATTATAACCATCTATGGTTTCTGCTAAGGATACGAGGTTGTTCAAAAGTATCTCTAAAACATATTGTTTGGTTGAAAAAGGAACAAGGTATAGAATAATACTAACAGTATAAGTTAAAGTGTAATACATATATACAACAATACTGTATGGTCTTTGTGAGGAGTATTTTTATATTTATATAAATACAGATGCCAGTGACAATCCCAGATATTTGAAGTTTCTTTGGATACACCTCCAAAGGGTGTTTTAATGATGCTCTTAAAAGAATTTCTTTTTATTTTATTTTATTTTATTTTTTAGAGTCAGAGTCTCACTCTGTTGATCAGGCTAGGATACATTGGAGAGATCCTAGCTTACCGTAACCTCAAACTCCTGGGCTCAAGTGACCCTCCTGCCTCAGGCTCTTCAGTAATTAGCATTACAGGCACATGCCACCTTGCCAGCTAATTTTTTTTTATATTCCTATTTTTAATTTTCTTTTGTAGAGATGGGCTCTACAAAAAGACACAAGCTTTTTTGCCCAGGTTGTTCTCAAACTCCTGGCCTCAAGCCATCCTCCTGCCTCAGCCTTCCAAAGCGTTGGGATTACAGGCTTGAGCCACTGCATCCAGCCTTTCTTAAAATATTTTTTTCAATCTTTTCTAATTCATTCAATAAACATTTATCAAGGAACATAGTGCAGCTGAATAATTTGGATAATTTAGAACACAAATTGATTGCTCCCATTGAGTAGCATTTTTTGTATTGTGTGTTTTTTTGGTTGTTGTTTGTTTGTTTTTTGTCTAGTCGGGGAAGTAATTTAGCCAACAGGTACCAGAGAAAGTAACAGATCATTGATTAGAGATACTAATTGACTTATGTAGGAGCACAGAGGCAGGAAATGTCCTCTCATGTCTTAGTCATGATCCAAGGATCTGTTGTATTGTCTAGAGGTTGCAAGAATAAGGAAAGTCTTTGGGTTTTGGGGGAAATATATGTATGTATATGTATGTGTGTATGTATGTATATATGCAGTACAGACAGAAAATCTGAGTTCTTATAACTGTTTTGTTAGGTACATAGCCTCTGGCAACCTCATTAGCTCTGATGACCTCAGAGTTCCCATATACAAAAAGAAAGAAATATTAATACAACATTATGTTCCCTAAAGATCTTTCTTCAAAACATACCCGTAAGAGTGGCAAAAGAAAAAAAATTAGGATTCGGGAATATACTTATCTTTTATTCTGAAATATCTCCATAATAGAGAGTATATATTTACTGAACTTGTAGTATGCGTATCATATGTTTGCAACCCTTGGAAGGTGACTTTTGTCTTCTAATTTTACAGAAATTGAGAAAGAAAGTTGTGGCGATCCTGGTACACCCTTATATGGAATTAGAGAAGGCGATGGGTTTTCTAATCGTGATGTTTTAAGGTTTGAGTGCCAGTTTGGGTTTGAATTAATTGGAGAGAAATCCATTGTTTGTCAGGAGAATAACCAATGGTCTGCAAACATACCCATCTGTATCTGTGAGTACCAAATGCTTTACTTCCAGACAGCATATGTTACCCTGTCCTTGCATATAATTGCTTTTGTAATTAATTGCAAAGAACTGGAACCATGTAATTATTTTTGGATGAGTAGCACTTTGTGATACTATCTTTAACAAGTGTGCTTATGCCAAGTTATAAATTTTATTACAGATTTAAATAAAGTTAATATAGTTCACTTAGTAATTGCAAAATATATATAATATGTGTTCTTATAACACTTTAATGACATTTTATATTTTATAGATAGCATACTTCTTATGGAAATTACACATCTGAACTAATTCTAATGGATCCATTTATTTTAACAAGATAGTATATGCTTATTTGTAATCAAAAGCACTTAAAATATTTAAAGCTTATATTCTATGTATAATGCATTAACTTATTTTTACTTGTAGATGCTCACACTAATGCATGAGGTACCATTTATTTATATTGGACATAGTACAACTCATTAACATTTATGATATAAAATATGCTTGAATTAAAAGAACATATTTCTCTAAATACATTAAGACATTCCAGTTTAACTACAACAAAAATATAATATGTATTATCTATTGATGCACTTTAAGGTTTAATTAAATACTATCTTCATTATATTACAACAAAGTGGGTATTTTTAGAATCTGACAGAAATTTTTCTAATTAATAATAATATATTATGTTTGCTCTTCATTAAGTCTAAGAGAGGAAGAGTGCACAGAACCCTTTAACAAAACCCTTTTATTTTAGGACCAGTTCTTATCTTTAACCAAGATCATCCTGTTAAGTTCATGTTGTGAGAGAAAAAAATACATTGTTCACATCATCTAAAGTTTAATAATACTTCAAAAGACTTAAATGAAGATCTTTAATTCAAGATATTCTTCCAGGAAGATGATGTTAAATTAATATTGGAGAATATATTAATGTAATATATCAAACCAAAAATAAAAAAAAATTAACAGCATTTTAATGGATGCCAAAATGCATTTAGTGAAAATATTTAAAATATTGCTGACGAAACCAATTTTTAAAAAATTCTTAAAATACTGGAAATATATTTTTACTATTTTAAAAATAAGTAAGTTTGGTATTCTGATTTATAGTAAATATGTAGCAATTAATAATGTTCTTATATACTAGAAACAACTAGTTTGAAAATGTATTTGGAAGGGAATTTATTTAGTAAAAACAATTACAAAATACATAGAAATAATTCTTACATACATCCAAATAACTTATACAAAGAAAATCATAGAACTTTACAACAAAAGGACATTTTATGAGAACAAAACAGATATAGATGCCATGCTCCTGAATAAGAAGACATTATGTCAAATAAATAAATTTTACAGAAATTGCTTTACAACTTTAATCAAAGTCCTAATAGTTTCTTTGGGAACTTGACCTAATATGTTGACATACAGCTAAGTAAAAAAATGGGCAAAAATAGAAACGAAAATTTTGTAAAAGCAAAATGTTCATATGGATACTAAAGTATAATATTAAGTTATAAAATAATACACTGGGTCAAAGAAAATTACATAAAAACTACATCAGATATAATTAGTGATTTAAAATACGATATAAACATCTACTTATCTCTGTGTTGAGGGAGATTAAGGTGGTGACTTTGGTAAACTCTTTCCCCAAATAAGGATCATATAGATCAGGAGTTGGCAAACAGGTTGTGTACCAAATCCAGCCTGCAGCCTGGATTTGCAAATAAAGTTATTGAAACTAACCATGCACTTTCATTTACTGATTGTCCGTGACTGCCTTCCAGGTACAATGGCAGAATTAAGTAATTGCAAAAGAGCTCATATGGTTTGGTAAAGCCAAATTACTTCCCATTCCTTTACAGAAAAACTTTTTTTTTTTTTTATCCCTAGTTTAGACGAAGAGTTATAGAATCAAATGATTCCAGGATGCAGGCAGGTAAAAGAGTGAAGAGGGAACATGAGTAAGTAGTTGCGTTCCATTTTGGAAGGGATAGATAATGGAAGTGTCTTAACTTTTCCAGAGGAACTAGAACTAAAGATTTTTTCCCCCTCAAATGTGAAATGTGATGATTTTAAAATGTGATTTCGGATTTTTTTGGAGGGTAGAAGAAAATGTAATCAATTCAAACACATTTGCAATCTGGATTCACCCAAGGGCTGTTAGTTTGCAAGCCCTGGTTTAACCCTAAAATTATACTGAAAAAAAATTTAAGGTACAAAACATTTTTTAATGATAAAAATTACATATATAGGGATATTTATAGGTAGATACTGTTATGTTTATGACTTTATATTTGTGTAAATAAAGAAATGGATACTGATCTAATTTCTGGATATTAAGAAAGATCTGATCTTGGAAACAATTCAAAAAATATGAAAGATTATTTTTAATACTCAAAACAAATTATTTATACTAAAATATTATTAAAATAAAATAATGGGAAATAATTGTATGGATAGTATCAACTAAAAGGTCATAATCTTAAATGGCCAGAGTTCATGAACAGATAATTCCAAAACAAAGAGAAAAATACAAATGTCTAATGAAATATGAGAAATTGAGAAATCTTTAACTTTGCTAGTAGTCAAAGACATATAAATTAAAACAATGAGATGCCATTTTTTCTTATCAAATTAAGAAAAATAAAATAATCACTGTATTTACAGTATTTTATGCTGGCAAGAGTACTGTATTCTCTAATATATTTCCATTACACTTCAGTACAAGTTGATATAACTTTTCTAAACATAAATTTAACAAAATGTTGTGAGGCTTAAAGTTGATATCCTTTGTCATTCTAATTGCTTGTTTTAAAAAATTGTATCTCAAGGAAAATTATTAACAAAGAAAGCTTTCTTCATAAAGATGGTCAACATTATTTATATTTCAAAAAAATTAAAAATACAATTCTAAATGTTAAACATTGGAAGAATAGTCAGATACATTTTTTTTCACATCCATACAAATAAATGGGGTGAATGGTTTTAAATGATGAATATAAATTATTTTTAATGACCTGAAAAACTCACATATTAAATATAAGGAAAATAGAATCTGGTACAACATTGTATGGATTCAATTTTGTTAAAAATATGTAATAAAAACACTAGAAGAAAATACATCAATATTTTAATTTTGATTTCCTTAGAGCGATAGATCATTTTCTTTTTATTTCTTTATCCTTCCTCTGCTTTCTGAAAGTTCTATGTGAACCTTAAATCAGATGTTTTTAAAAGTTAAAAAAGAAAATGGGGACAAGGGAAAGACTTCATATTAGTGTGATGTAAGAGCTCTCATTTAGCTGTTCTTTTGGTGTTAGCCACTAATGATGGCTATTATAGAAGTTAATTCATCTCTTCATTTGTGTTGTAAACTATCAGAGTCTTCCATGGCTATGACACGAATGAAACTCACCTAGTCACTGCCCCAACCCTGAGTTTTTTTCTGAGCTACAGGATCCTATTAATATCCACATATTTTTTGTCTTCAGTCATTTTAAGAGTCTTATTGCTTTCTGTTAGAACCTTTATACATTTCTCTGATATATTTTTAAACACCAAAACTAAAACTTTGTGTAGCACTCTAACACAAACATGATAAATGTCAAAAAACAGTTATTACTCCAATTATATTTTTGTGCATATATAAGGATGCAGTCTTAAGTTTATCCAGAGTACTAGTTGCCTTTTTCAATATGTAAAAATGGTAACGTTTTTGTTCTGTTTTATAGGATAATTTATTATTACGTTGTTTAATATTATTTTATCAAACTGCTAATTGATTATTGTAATTGTAGAGTATCAAAAAATAAGGTAAAATATTATCATTGAATATTTATTGTATTTTATAATCTTCCTATTTTACCAGTTCCCTGCCTCTCTAACTTCACTGCACCAATGGGAACAGTTCTTTCTCCTGATTACCCAGAAGGGTATGGAAATAATTTAAATTGCATCTGGACAATAATCTCTGATCCAGGGAGCCGGATACATCTTTCTTTCAATGACTTCGATCTGGAATCCCAGTTTGACTTCCTGGCTGTTAAAGATGGTGACTCTCCAGACTCTCCAATTCTCGGAACTTTTACAGGAGCTGAGGTGCCTTCCCATCTTACAAGTAATAGTCATATACTGAGATTGGAATTTCAAGCTGACCATTCAATGTCAGGACGTGGCTTTAACATAACTTACAACAGTAAGTTTCTTTTTCCATCTAACATATTTCTACAAAGTAGAACTCGAAAAGGATCACAAAAACCAGCTCTAGCGTTGCACAAGCCATAGTAGGATGGTCATTTAGTTCTTCATTTCTAACCACATTTATTCTCCATCATGACATTTCTCTCTGTTTGTGAGAGGCCTTTAAGGAACATTAAGAAAATATGTTTCAAATGTAATTATTTAAGCCAATATGGTTTTCAATATTATATCAGCCAATGTATTTATTGTATATTATGATAAACTCAAACCTACCTACCATACATCACATACTTTGTTCTGTTGTTTGTATGCAGGTATAAAAGGGAAATAGATCTTTCCTTCAAGATATTCATAAACCAATAGGGACTTCAGACAAATAGTGATAGCACAGAATTATAACTCCATAGAAAAAATCTGCAAGACAACAAAAGCATCATAGAGAAGGAAATCCTTACCTTAGGGGCATTGGACCATTGAGCTGAGTTAGCAATGCTACTTTGGGGAAAAATACTCTAGTGATTAAGAATATTAGCTTTAAAGTCAAAATATACAACTTCAGATCTTGGCTTTGTTACAATTACAGGTTTTATAACTGAGCTGCAGTGTACCAATCAGTAAAATCACAATGAGTTGCTGTAAGGAATAAATTAGATAATTCATTATTTATATTAGGTCATTAAATCTGATATGTCCGATTTTAAATTAAAAGTTTAGTTTATTATATCTCAAACAAGAAGCAGTACAAGTAATCAAAGTATGCACCTAAACTATCAACACAGTTTTGCCATCTTAACAGTAGTTTGTGTATACCAGTAGTGAAGAAGCCTGGCGACCAAATGGCAATGAAATCACTAAAGGTGTTTTCCATAGCTTGTTGAGAATTGAATATTTTTCCTTGCAAGAAGGGGTCCAATGCCTGCAAGAAGTGGTAATCAGTTGGTGCAAGGTCTGTGAATTTGGTAAATGACAGAGAGTTTCCAAGTCCAGCCTCTGTAGTTTGAGCAGTTGTTTGTGCAACATATTGAGTGTTGTCTTGCAAGAGGATTGGCCTGTCTTTATTGATCAATCTTGGCTGCTTAATTGCAAGCATCTTCATCATTTCATCCAACTGGTTGCAACAGACATGCACTGTAACCGACTGATCAGGTTTCATGAAGCTATAGTGAATAATGCCAGCACTGGACCACCGAACAGATACCATTAGCTTTTTTTTTTTTTTTGATTAATAATAGGTTTTGGACTTTGTTTGGGCACTTAAAATTTATAAAACCATTGTGTCAAACACTTGCGATTGTCAAAAAGAATCCATTTTTCATCACGGTAACAATACGGTGTAGAAATGGTTCACCTTTATGTTGTGACAGCAATGAAAGGCAAAGCTTCAAGACAATTTCTCTTCTGATGCTCATTTAATCCATGTGGAATCCATTTATCCAGCTTCTTTACCTTGCTGATTTGTTTCAGATGGTCCAACACTGTTGGAATAGTTACATCAAATGTTGCTGCTAATTCATGTGTAAAGTTGAGATGGATTCCCTTCTCCTACAGCTTTTAGCTCATCATTATCTATGTTGGTCTCAGGTTGCTCATGTGGCTCATTTTCTAGATTAAAATTATTAGAATGGACTGTCTCAAATCATTGTTGTACTATGCATGCCTTAGCCACATCCTTCCCAAACACTTCATTTATAGTTCAAGCTGTCTGCACTGCATTAGTTTCACAGTGGAACTCATACTCAAAAATGACACGAATTTTTTTTTTTTTTTTTTTGAGATAGAGTCTTACTTTGTTGTGCTGGGTAGAGTGAGTGCCGTGGCATCAGCCTAGCTCACAGCAACCTCAGACTCCTGGGCTCAAGCGATCCTACTGCCTCAGCCTCCCAAGTAGCTGAGACTACAGGCATGCACCATCATGCCTGGCTAATTTTTTCTATATATTTTTAGCTGTCCAATTAATTTCTTTCTATTTTTGGTAGAGACGGGGTCTCGCTCTTCCTCAGGCTGGTCTCGAACTCCCTAGCTCAGAACGATCCGCCCGCCTCGGCCTCCCAGAATGCTAGGATTACAGGCGTGAGCCACCGCGCCCGGCCTGCTACAGAGATCCTTGATATGGCAGATCTGTTCCGGGGATTTTACTGCGCAAAATAGGAGTAATGGGCAGAAGGAGCTGAAGAATTGCGAGGACCAATCCTAGTTTAATTACATTATATTGGAAAAGCAAACAGGAGTTTTTGCAAGGAAAAAAAAAAAATAAGCACTAGAGGATGACAAAGGGCAAAGAGAGGAGAAACATACAGGGGATGGATTCCAGGAAGAGTTTTTCAGTTGGCGATTAGAATGAGGAGTGATGAGAGAGGTTTCTGGGCAGCTGCAGCATTACAAGACATATTAGGAGGGAAAGTAACATGAAATGATGATTTTAAAGTGCTACAGGGAATTACAAATTGGCTCCTCCTTGATGTTCCTCAAGGGACAACAGGAAATACTTATATATTCAAACTTTTAAAAATACGTTTTGTTGTGGGACTAGGTTTCCTAGGATATAATTCTATGATGAACCACTTGGGATCTTGTCTTTTGGTTAAGTGGTGCTTGTTTGATCGTAATATGTATACATGTCCTTATTCCCCTTTTAATATGTTAGAAGTCGGGAGCCCTGTAATTTACTTTTGCTTCTTTTAGTATCTTCTACACATGAGGTACTCAATACATATTTGTTGAATGAATAATAGTAATAGATGCCTGAGAGCTGAAAGGATATTGGCTGAGAAATATCACTTTTGTTAAAAACAAACAGACACAAAACTGTAGTTAGGAAGGAATGAGCTCTTATTGATGTTCCTCTATGGAATATTTTAACTTTGAAGTGAATGGAGAGAAGTGGTTTCATGCAATGAGTTTTTGAAAAATATAACATTTATCACACCTGATTATATTACTCTAGCACATTGTCATATATTTATGTGTGTCTCTAATTGATTCATCATGAGACTTACAGCTTAGAAGTTTGGAAGTCAGAGGAAAAAGACAGAAATAAAGAGCGAGTTAAGGATATATCGGCTTTAACGTTCTTCCTTTTCTTCTGTGATAGAAAACAACACATAAGCACTTCTGTATAATGAACAGAAACTGAAAAATGATCACAAAGGTGCTCAAATTTGTAAGACAAGCAATCTGGTTCTATCTTGGCATATTCGTACTTTAACCTGATGCTCACTTTTTGTGAATTTAGAGTCTCTGTTTCACTGCCCTCTGTTATCCATCTTTAACCAACAGAATTCCATCCTCATCACCAGACAATATTATACACTGAGGAAACAGAAAACAGAACCACCGAACTTTATGGAAGCAGGAATTATTATAAGTAACTATAGTTGTTTTGTTGTGATATACAAATATACATTTCTATAAACAATAGTAAAAATAGGTAATGAGAAGACAATAGAGCAAACCAATTGTGCGTATGAGCTATGGAGTCAGATAGACCTGTCCCAGTCTCGGCCACCATTCACGGGCTCTGTGTGACTGGGCAAGTTCTTTAGTCTATAAGAGTATCAGTTTTATCACCTTCAATAATATTACCTACCTCACAGAACTATTCAAAGGATTAGAATGACGTTTTCATATAATAAGGGATAAAAAATCATAGCTAGTAGTAGTACCGGTAGTGGTAGTAAAACTAGAAATAAGAGATGATGTATGGAGTGTTTACATCAGCATTGGTGCTAAGTGCTTGTCAACATTCTCTAAGGTAGGACCTGTGGTCCTTGTTTGTCTCCACATTTCTCTCAGGTAATAGCACCATGATTTACTCAGTTGCTTAAGTCAAAAGCAATAGGAATCATCCTTTATTCAGCTATTTCTCACATCCAGTACATCACTATGTCCTATCAGCTCCTCCTTCAGTACATATCCAGGATTCATTCATTTCTCCCTGTTTCTATAGCTACCACGCCAATCCAAGCTACCATCACATCGCTCCTCAACTAATACAGTTGCTTGTCAACTTGGTCTCCTTGCTTGGTCACTCTATAATTCATTCTCACCAGGGCAACTAAAGTAATGTTTTTAAATGGAAATCTGATCGTCTTAACTCTCCAGCTTAAAACAACAACAAAATACTCTCATTTTGCCTCTGGTTACTAATAAAAATCAACTTCTTATTCTGGTTCACAAGATGCAACAGGATCTGGCTTCTGCCTGCTTTTCCAGCCTCATCTAGTACCATTTTCCCCCAGCTCACTGTATCCACTCTATCCCCACATCCAAACTTCCCTTCTTTAGCTTTCTTTAATATAATAAGCTTGTTCCAATTTTATGACCTCTACATTTGCTATTAACTTTGACTGGATCACTCTTCCCCCAGATTTTCACAAGGCTCCTTTTTGTCATTCAGGTCTCAGCTTATCCGTTACTTTCTCTGCGAAGCCCTTCTTGAGGACCCAACTGAATGTGGTCTCCCACTTACGCCTGTAACATGATGCTTTTTTATTCTCACCCTAACCATAATCCAGTGTAGTCTTGTGAATTCATTTGTTATTTTTAAGTTTCCCCCACTCTAGAATGTAAGCTCTACGAGAATAAGCACTTTAATCTGTCTCGTTCAATGCATATACCCAATACCTAAAGCAAGTGTTCAAATATTTTAGATTGAATTAACAAGTGAGTCTTCATTTGCCATGAGAGGAAAGCAAGGCACAGGTCACACAGCCATAATATACCATCACTCCTTGAGATACTGTTGAGTCAGAACCAATGATTCAGAGTTTGCAAACTCAGAGTCCCCTGGTTGAACCTGAGTACTCATATAAACTGCTCAAGGTTACACAGCTAGTAAATGGTAAAACTGCAATTCAATCCCAAACAGTCCAGCTACAGAGTTCATACTCTTAATATGATACAGCAGTAGTCATAGTAACATAGAACATTGCACCACAGTGTTAGGTATAGAAAAGTCCCTGCTATTTCACACCTTTCTGTAGTAACTCCTTAAAGGAAGATCATGTGTCACAAATTTCTCATGGGTACATCATCATAATTGTCACAATATTAGGCCATAGAAGTATCTAAGGGATACTTTCACTAAAGTTACTTCTAATGCCTGAGACTAGAGTCATTGTACATCTTCAGTCTCCTTGTTTCATCACTGACAGGAAGGAAGGTGGAGGAGAAGAACCAATTTATAGTTATAGAATCCTTCAGACAGAATACCACTTCCATGCACTGCGGCTAACAGAAAGGACCCCTTTTATTGACCAGTGAATCTTTCCTGGAGACTCTGATAGCCACACATGGGATTAAGCTGGGATTTAGCCAGTTGCCACATACAGAGGGACCATTTGAGCCTACAACTGAGTGTTGAAATGTACACTAGGGAGAGTGGCTGGTTTCTTCTAGTCTACCCTATTCTTACGGGAATGTTCATTCTCTTGCTTCACTATGATGCAGATGAAACCTGCCCCAGCCATGCTCTAAGATAACCATACCAGAACTCTCTGGGTTAATGTTGGAGTCAGAATCTACTAGAGTTCAGAATTTGCAAACTGAGTTCACTGGTTGAATCTGATTTTGTGCTTTTTTTAGGAAGAGGAAATGCCAAAATATAAAAAAACTGAGAAATTTAACACAATTATTCAGATTTCATTCAATTATTCAGATTTCTGTTTAAAAAGTCAGAAGATCTGGCAATGTTGGGCCTATGTCCCTAGGGTCCTCCAACATTATGAGGAAAGAGAGAATATGAGGAGCAGGAAAGGAACTTAAGGAAGAGTAACTGAGGGAGCAGAATGGAAACAAAGAAAATATGATGCTCAGGAAATCAGATAAAGAACATATTATCAAAAAGAACAAAGTAATCAAATTTGCCAAATGAGCTGATAGGTCAAGTAATAGGAGGACAGAAAATTGACCTGACCATTGGATTTAGCATTTTTAAGGTCACTGGGAAGTTTGGTAAGAGTAGTTTTGGTAGAGTGGTAAAAGTAAAATTTTGAATGAAATGAGTTTTCTAGAGAATTACGGGAGAGGAAATCAAGACTGTAACTACAGGCCAGGCGCGGTGGCTCATGCCTGTAATCCTAGCACTCTGGGAGGCCGAGGTGGGCAGATCGTTCTGAGCTCGGGAGTTCGAGATCAGCCTGAGCAAGAGCGAGACCCCGTCTCTACCAAAAATACAAAGAAATGAATTGGACAGCTAAAAATATATATAGAAAAAATTAGCCGGGCATGGTGGCTCATGCTTGTAGTCCCAGCTACTTGGGAGGCTGAGACAGTAGGATTGCTTGACCCCAGGAGTTTGAGGTTGCTGTGAGCTAGGCTGATGCCACGGCCCTCGCCCCAGGCAAGAGAGTGAGACTCTGTCTCAAAAAAAAAAAAAAAGAGAGAAATCTAAATGATATTCCAAGTTCTCCTGAGCAATTTCTGCCAATTTACTTTGCTTCTGTGCCTGGCTTTGCCCATCAATGTTAGTATGACAGGATTAAACCAGATATCAGGAAGAATAAAATGTTATCAAAATGAATCAAATGCCTAAGACATTTCTATCATAATCAATAGTACATAAATAATGTTCATTTATTCATGAACTGATGGATAGTTATAGACTACTTTTGCTTCTCTATTTGCTCTTACAGAACAATGCTTTTGAGGCTCTAGTAGAAGATAAATCAGAAAAATGAAGTTCATGCTAATTAATTTTGCCAATGATAGAGGCCTTAGCCAGATTCTATTCCCAAGAAAATTCCCCATCCTGACCACTAGGCTCCCTTTCTCCATTACCACCATGTACACTCAGGCCCTCTTAACTCTGCCTGTACCACCATACCCTAAAGACCTCCAGGCCTCCAGATTCTCCTTTGTTTCATTCTACCCTTAATCCTACTGCCAGAATGTTATTCCTAAAGAACTCTCATCACATCGCTACCCAACTCAGAAGCCGTCTTCCATGGCCAAACCTCTGGGCATAGCATTCCAAACAGGCTTCTACAATCTGGCTCCAACTTATCTTTTAAGGCCTACCTCGCACTACTACCCTCTATATACCCCACTGGTCCTGAACTGGGGGCAATTTTGCTCCACTCCCTGACCAGGGAACATTTGGCGTGGCTAGAGACATTTTTGATTGTCACAAATGGGAGAAGAGGGAGGGGCTACTGGCATCTAGTGGGTAGAGGCCAGGGGTACTGCAAAACATCTTACAATGCACAAGACAACCTCTCACAGCAAAGAATTATCTGACCCAAAATGTCAGTGCTGCTAAGGGTAAGAAACTCTGATATATCCTATATTCCAGTGTTTCCAAAGTGGGGGACATAGGAGATTATTTTAAGTAGGAGTAGATTGGATAGCTCACTAACTAACATCAAATCCATTGCTGTTGGGAATGTAAAATGGTACAGCCACTATGGAAAACAACTTGGCAGTTTCCTATAAAACTAAACATGCAACTACCACACAACCCAGCAATTGCACTCCTGGGCACTGATCCCAGAGAAATGAAAACTTATGTTCACGCAAAAACCTATACATGAATATTTATAGTAGTTTTATTCACAATAGCCAAAACTGGAAACAACCCAGATGTTCTTCAGTGGATGAACTGTTAAACTATGGAATACTACTCAGCAATAAAAAAGGAACAAACTATTGACACATGTAACCTGGATGACTCTCCAGATTAACTATGCTGAGAGAAAAATGCCAATCCCAAAGATTATATACTGCATGATTCCGTTTATATAACATTATAGAAATGCAGAATACATTAGCGGTTCCCAAGGGTTAAGCAGGGTGTGAGGTGGGAAGGAAGTGGGCATGACTATAAAAGAGTAGCAAGAGGGATTCTTGTGGTGATGGAATGTTTTGTATCTTGACTGTATTAATGTCCATGTCCTGGCTGTGATACCAAACTATATTTTGCAGTATGTTAACATTAGAGGAAACTGGGCAATGGGTACACAGGATCTCTAGTATAGTATTTTTGGGGTGGAGAAAAAAATAATAATAGCATTTCTTACAACTGCATGTGACTCTACAATAACCTCAAAATAAAAAGTTTAACGTAAAAAAATTGAATCAAGCCAGGCATTTTGGCACTTGCCTATAGTCCCAGCTACTCAAGAGGCTCAGGCAGGAAGATCCCTTGAGCCCTGGAGTCTGTGGTTACAGTGAGCTAGGTTGACACAACTGCACTCTATCAAGGGCAAAAGAGTGAGACTGTCTCAAAAAAAAAAAAAAGGCGGCCAGGTGCGGTGGCTCAGGCCTGTAATCCTGTAATCCTAGCACTCTGGGAGGCTGAGGCAGGCGGATCATTTGAGCTCAGGAGTTCGAGACCAGCCTGAGCAAGAGTGAGACCCCATCTCTACTAAAAATAGAAAGAAACTGGCCAAAAACTAAAAATAGAAAAAATTAGCCAGGCATGGTGGCGCCTGTCTGTAGTCCCAGCTACCTGGGAGGCTGAGGCAGGAGGATCGCTTGAGCCCAGAAGTTTGAGGTTCCTGTGAGCTAGATTGACGCTATGGCACTCTATCCCAGGCAAGAGAGTGAGACTCTGTCTAAAAAAAAAAAAGAAAGAAAAGAATGAAACTCTGCTTCTCACTCCCTTTTAAAAAAATTAAATGCAAGATTTTTTAAAAATTGAATCAAAAATTTAAAATAGACCAGGCACAGTGGCTCATGTTTATAATCCTAGCACTTTAGGAGGCCAAGGTGAGAGGGCTGCCTGAGGCCAGGAGTTCAAGACCAGCTTGAGCAACAGCAAGACTCCATCTCTACAAAAAATAGAAAAATTAGCTGGGCATGGTGGCAGGGTCTGTAGTCCCAGCTCTTCAGGAGACTGAGGCAGAAGGATCACTTCAGCCCAGGAGTTTCAGGTTGCAGTGAGCTGTGATGATGCCACCGTACTCTAACCTAGGCAACAGAGTGAGACCCTGTCTCCAAAAAAAATTTTTTTATCCACATGAGCTGTCAAAAAGAAAAAATATTAAAAAAAAATAAAATTTTAAATTAAGTTTATAAATAGGATCTGCTGACAGCTTCATAAATAGCTAAATTTGCCTGGGAAATCTCTTGGCAACATAACTTCAAATTTGTCCCAGGTAGGATAAATCCTTTCTCTCTGGAAATTCCCACGGAACTTCATTTGTACCCTTCTCAGGTCAACATTTTCTACAGTGCTCTTTCAAAATGTATACTTTATCTTATTATCCCATATTGTAACCCTGTGGAAGAAAAAGATCTTATGATTTATCTCTGCAGCTCACAGCAAACGTATAATAGTCAAAGAAAAGCCTAGCTAATATTCCCTTATTTCTGTTATGGTAGTTTAGGCTCCAAGATGGGCACTTCACATTAAGACATGTGAGCCTCACAACAAACTTACGTTTTGTATTAGGTTATATAACTTAGATTGCTATGCTATTTTATGTCCATTTTATAGATGAAAAACTGAGGATAAGTGACTTGCCTTCGGTCACTCTGCTAAGCTGTAGAGGCAGGTTTCCATCTCATGGCTTTTGAAGATTTAAGCGGGGTTCCCTGTGATTCCAGAATATCCCTCTTCCCAGTGCCAGTGTCGGGCCCGCCTCCCCGGGGGCTGCGTGACCCCACCAGGAATTCCCCCTTGGCCTCCCACAAGCGACAGTGGGGCGCAAGAGGCGCCCGAGCCGCTGGGCAGAGGGTTCGCAAAGGCTCAGGCAGGCGCACCGAGTAGAGGCGACCAAGGCCCGGCCTTGAGAGCCAGAGTTGGGCAGGGGCCCACCTGCTCAAAGCTGGTTCCTCGTCGCTAGGCTCTTCAACCGCGTAAGGGTCGTAGTCATCCAGAAGCCGGTTCATGGTGGCCTACAAGGGCCTACACCCTCCTCAGGCGATCAGCACCGTCTGTTTATTCGGTAGAACCAGTCCCTAGAGCATCTCTGACGTCACTTCCGCCTGCACGTCTGAGTCCTCACTGCGCGCCTGCGCAGACCGTCCCAGTGCTAAGGTGGGCGGAAGAGGCGGGTGGAAGGGGCGGGTCCTAGTCCCAGCGATGACCTCCGTGTCTACTGCCTACAGGAAAACAACGGCTACTTTACTACCAAAA